>CM066236.1:18486454-18713255 GCA_033675125.1 Athetis lepigone
CCCACGCGCCGCGCGCCAGCCACCACGACACGCCGCCTGCGGGCACACTGAGTCACTGTCTGCGCTACACCTGCAGCACTGTACTACATCTAACATGTACACAGCACGCCGCGCCACGCCGCCGCCTCACCACGCGCCGCGCGCCGCCACCACGACACGCCCGCCGCGGGCACACTGAGTCACTGTCTGCGCTACACCCTGCAGCACTGTACTACATCTAACATGTACACAGCACGGCCGCGCCACGCCGCCGCCTCCCACGCGCCCGCCGCGCCAGCCACCACGACACGTCCGCCTGCGGGCACACTGAGTCACTGTCTGCGCTACACCTGCAGCACTGTACTACATCTAACATGTACACAGCACGCCGCGCCACGCCGCCGCTCCCACGCGCCGCGCGCCAGCCACCACGACACGCCGCCTGCGGGCACACTGAGTCACTGTCTGCGCTACACCTGCAGCACTGTACTACATCTAACATGTACACAGCACGCCGCGCCACGCCGCCGCCTCCCCCCACGCGCCCGCGCCAGCCACCACGACACGCCGCCTGCGGGCACACTGAGTCACTGTCTGCGCTACACCTGCAGCACTGTACTACATCTAACATGTACACAGCACGCCGCGCCACGCCGCCGCCTCCCACGCGCCGCGCGCCAGCCACCACGACACGCCGCCTGCGGGCACACTGAGTCACTGTCTGCGCTACACCTGCAGCACTGTACTACATCTAACATGTACACAGCACCGCCGCGCCACGCCGCCGCCTCCCACGCGCCGCGCGCCAGCCACCACGACACGCCGCCTGCGGGCACACTGAGTCACTGTCTGCGCTACACCTGCAGCACTGTACTACATCTAACATGTACACAGCACGCCGCGCCACGCCGCCGCCTCCCACGCGCCGCGCGCCAGCCACCACGACACGCCGCCTGCGGGCACACTGAGTCACTGTCTGCGCTACACCTGCAGCACTGTACTACATCTAACATGTACACAGCACGCCGCGCCACGCCGCCGCCTCCCACGCGCCGCGCGCCAGCCACCACGACACGCCGCCTGCGGGCACACTGAGTCACAGTCAGCGCAACCCAATCAGCTCAGTACAACATCTAACATGTACACAGCACGCCGCGCCACGCCGCCGCCTCCCACGCGCCGCGCGCCAGCCACCACGACACGCCGCCTGCGGGCACACTGAGCGTCAATTCACACGTACCACAACCACACCACGTCGCAGCGACAAAATGTGGTCTAGATGTGGTTACGTGTGAATAGTGTCGCAGCGGCTTTTTGCAGCTGCGTTGTGGTAGCCACAATATGTCGATGTGGTTGCGTTGTCGCTGTTGTTGCGATGTGGTAACCACATGGCCATGTGCAGTTATACTCAGTTATACGCCTATTTCGTAGAGGAAACACGGCTTGACTGAACGTAGTCATGGAGGAAAGATTGTTGTTGCTATCCTTGTTATGGCTAATAATACTACGCAAAATGAAAGAAGGCCGGGGGAGCGCAGGCGCCAGCTAGGCGCGCGTGGACGTCATGTCGTGGCGATGTGGCCGCGCTGACGCCGCGCTGCCGCCGCGTTGCCGTCGCGATGTGGTTGCGATGTAGTCGTATTACACAGGTGGTCGATAACAACCACAAAATGTGGTGCGTGTGAATTGTAATATTCATTTTCAATACAAAATTTACGCCCGACCACATCGCGGCGTTGTGGTGTGGTTGTCGCTGTGGTGTGGTTGTGGTACGTGTGAATTGAGCCTAAGTCACTGTCTGCACTGCACCTGCAGCACGCCGCACATCTAACATGTGTCACCTATGAGCAGCAGCGCGGCGCACGCCTGCAGCACGCCGCACACGCGTCTGTAGTTCTGTACTACATCTAACATGTGTCACCTATGAGCAGCAGCGCGCACAGCAGCGCGGCGCACGCCTGTAGCACGCCGCACACGTCTGTACGACATCTAACATGTGTCACCTATGAGCAGCAGCGCGCACAGCAGCGCGGCGCACGCCTGTAGCACGCCGCACACGTCTGTACTACATCTAACATGTGTCACCTATGAGCAGCAGCGCGGCCGCGAGCGGACACAGCAGCAGCGCGCACACCAGCGCGGCGCACGCCTGTAGCACGCCGCACACGTCTGTACTACATCTAACATGTGTCACCTATGAGCAGCAGCGCGGCCGCGAGCGGACACAGCAGCAGCGCGCACACCAGCGCGGCGCACGCCTGCAGCACGCCGCACACGTCTGTACTACATCTAACATGTGTCACCTATGAGCAGCAGCGCGGCCGCGAGCGGACACAGCAGCAGCGCGCACACCAGCGCGGCGCACGCCTGCAGCACGCCGCACACGCCCGCTCGCCATACTACCGC
Source organism: Athetis lepigone (assembly GCA_033675125.1). Classification (NCBI taxonomy): domain Eukaryota; kingdom Metazoa; phylum Arthropoda; class Insecta; order Lepidoptera; family Noctuidae; genus Athetis; species Athetis lepigone. The sequence goes on from CM066236.1 coordinate 18,488,840, forward strand.
TTCCAGCAGAACAAACCACCTGTTCCAACATATTTATGTGTTTGAAGTATAAGGGACACAGTTAAGTTCAAACGGAAAATTCACTAGAATATCAGTTTAAGTTTACAACTTGTGCGATACTTAAACAAGATTTGACACTTAATTTTCAGGTTATAATTTTTGTGACCTGTCAAGATGCGCTTGGAATTGAAAAAAACGTAGAAATACTAACCTATTAAGATGCTCCGGATCCGGACAATCGATATCATAAACGAGCGCATTAGTGACATGCGCGGCGAGGGCCAGCGGCGGCGCCCACAGCGGCGCCAGCGCGGCCGCCAGCGCGCACACCGCGCTCGCCGCCAGCACCAGCAGCGGCAGCCCCAGCAACAGCAGCAGCGACCCCGCGCCGCCCACCACGCCGTACGTCCACACGCGGTGCGCCAACCGGCTCAGACCCTTGCCTAGCAGACCTGGCACACATAGCAATACTGTAAGTCTCTGTTACAGTGTTGCATGATACATGATACAGCAGCGAGCCCGCGCCGCCCACCACGCCGTACGTCCACACGCGGTGCGCCAACCGGCTCAGACCCTTGCCTAGCAGACCTGGCACACATAGCAATACTGTAAGTCTCTGTTACAGTGTTGCATGATACATGATACAGCAGCGAGCCCGCGCCGCCCACCACGCCGTACGCCCCGGCTCAGACCTTTGCCTAGGAGACCTGAGTAGGGGATGGCAGTACTGTAAGTGCCTTTCACCATATTGTATACTGAAGAAGGCGTGAAGAAGAGACAGACAGACAGACAGACTGGCAGAGTTACTTTCGCATTTATAATATTAGTACGGATTAACTGTGGAACTATCTTGAGCGTACACAAAAAGATTATTGGGGTTGTATAAGCGTGAAAGAGCTACATTGACCATGGTAAAAGCATCCAAAACATATCCAATGGCGTTTTTATTTTTGATGGATAGGAAATCATCAAATGACTTTCTCCCGCCCCTGAAGAGGGAAGGAGGGTCAGACTTTTACTGACTCATCATCATCATCTCCCTAGCCTTTTTCCCAATCGTGTTGGGGTCGGCTGCCAGCCTAACCGGATTCAGCTGGATACCGGTGTTTTACGTGGAGCGGCTGCCTACCTGACCTCCACAACCCAGTAACTGGGCGACACGATACCTCTTGGTTAGACTGGTCATAGTTTCTGGCTAACCAGTAACGACTGTCAAAGTTCTACGAATGACAACCGGGACCAACGGCTTTACGTGCTTTCCGAGGCACGAGATGTCAGTGATGTCTAAGATAAACTTTAGAAAGCACATATGAATTGAAAAAGTCACATTGGTACTTGCCCGGATTCGAACCCACAACCTCTTGCATGAGAGGCGGGCGCCTTATCCACTGGGCCATCACGACACTTTTACTGACTAAAATCCAATAATGTCCCTTCGGTTACCCTTATATATTCCGGGCAGGGCTTGGAAACCAGAAAAAATTTCGAACCGGTTAACGCCTAAGTACATAGAGAACTATTGCTTTCGGTTTCGTTCTACCCTTAACCAAAATTAAACGGTTTGAAGCTAAAAACGTTCGTATATAGGTTTTGTTCACTTTACCGGTTTTAAACGGTTTTTATTGCCTACCTCCAATGCGCAGACGTGCCTTCCGGAAGCGGACGCCGCGCGTCACTCGGCTCTTGCGGATTAAACCGGTTAATAAGGGTTCTTAATAACGTTCTTTTAACGTTTCGACTCCGAACGAAATAAAAGATAAAACCGATTAATAACGTTTAATAACCGGTTATTTTCAAACCGGTTCCAAGCCCTGATTCCGGGGCCGCGGTAACTATTAGAAGCATCGACACGCCGGCCGTCGACACGGGTCTGGTCCTAGTCGGGCGGCGAGCTACCTACCGCTCGCCTTCCGCAGGCCCACGCCTCCAGTGGCCATCATCTTGCGACTCTCGACAACTAAGCCTGGGTCTCTGTAAGGGGCGTGAAGCTTGACGCTGCCCCACGCGCCCCACCCGCGCCGCTTTCGTCTCCAGCGTGTCTGCTTCGCAGGAGGCGACGGCTTCCTATTCAGTCTCGCCCCGAAGCATGGCCTGAACCAGCGCCGATCGCCTCTGCAACGACACGGTGGTGGTTCGCCCAAGCGGGGCCTACCTCCACCGTATGCTACACCGTGTCACGCAGGCGTCACTTCCGCCCGAATCCGACATAGGAACATCCCGAAATGTCCGTGTGCGGTGAGGACCTGTGTCGGGCGATACGTGAGAGTGTCGAGGCGTCATTCCAGCCACTCCTCAAAGAGGGATGACCAGCACTGAGTTGCGACAGTCGCAGTCTTAATGAGATCCCGCCGGAACTCAGTGTGCCGAGTGTGCTGTGAGTTTCGCCCCAGCGTTGCACTTCCACGCGCCACTCTGCGTAGTACCCACATCAGTACGCCGGCAAGAATCAGGCACGCAGGAGATCTTGCAGTGTCCATGCACCATCCGAATGGCCATAACCTTCTAGGATGCCCTCAGTAGCCGGGCCGGAGTCAAGGCCGGGTTGGGCGCCTACACCGGAGCTCCGTAGAGGGCCATGGACCGCACGATCCCCGCGTAACCGCGTTATGTTAGACTTTTGGTTACTGATCGGCTTTTGGTTACTATAGGACAATATTATTGTGTTATTCTGATTTAATCATCATCATCTCCCTAGCCTTTTCCCAACTATGTTGGGGTCGGCTTACAGCCGAACCGGATTCAGCTGGATACCAGTGTTTTACGTGAAGCGTCTGCCTATCAGACCTCCAAAACCCAGTAACTGGGCGACGATATCCTTTGGTTCGACTGGTCAGACTTTCTGGCTTCTGAATACCCGTAACGTCAAAGTTCTACGAATGACAACCGGGGCTTAACATGCTTTCCGAGGCACGGGATGTCAGTGATGTCCAAGGTAAACTATAGAAAGTACATCTGAATTAAAAAAGTCACATTGGTACTTGCCCGGATTCGAACCCGAAACCTCATACACGCGCCTTTACGACGACCCAGATGTGTTATTCTGATGTATAAGCTACGAATATCCTGCAAAGTCATCGGCCAATATTCTTTATTGTACACCAATAGGACTAAAACAGTAAAGGACAATACAAACAAATATGCAAGAGTACAATAGGCGGCCTTTTTTCGCTAATAAGCAGTTTCTATTACATACTATCATTTATATTGCTTGCTGCGGAGTAATATTAAAACTGTGAATATCTCCGAAGATATTTTTTGAAATTATAAATGACTTCCGCACAATGAAAATTACGCTAGGGGCATTTTGCGTTTTAGTAATTTTATATTATCTCCGAAACTATATGACCAATTGACATACTGTAAATGGCAAATCTTATCTGTATGATGTCCTTGTGATACTGAAATAATTTATTGTCATAAGAATTAATATTTTGTTGCTCAAATAATCAACCGAACGTAAGTATGCCGAAAAATCATTTTTTTAATGCAATAAAAGAAGTATAAAAGATAAAATTTAGAAGATAGAGATATGGTATCGCGGACTTTTTTGTAGAAATAATTAAGACAAACCAAGTTGCCATACATTGTTTTTAATTTTAAGCAACTGTTTAGTCAGTGCACGCAAATAATTCTGTTTTATGAGGTAATTTTTTCCGACTTGCTAGACAAAAGATGGGATAGCTCAGTTAATATACATGTTATAAAAATAATTTATAGCCTATAGCACTCAGGAATAATGTAGCTTTCTGCCAGTGAAAAATTTTTGGAATTGGTTCATTAGTTCCAGAGATTACCCCAAACATACAAACTTACAAATTTTACCTCTTTATAATATTAGTATAGATAGTATAGATTGCAGTGGCGTGCACAGGGTTTTATGACAGGGCAGGCAGCTTTTTTTGGAAAAATAAAAAAGTTTTTCGCTATTGCCGAGATAGTAAAAAAACTCACTAGATGATTTAAAAGTATTTATCAAAAAAAAATTCAAAATTCAAAATTCAAAACATTTATTTCACTTAGACCATTTACAGGTACTTATGAATTGTCAAAGAGTCGGTCGGTTAGTCAGAAAAGAAAAGTGACGCTAATTGCCTGTTCCAAAGCGTAGATCTCTATGGAGAAGAACAGGCAAGAAACTCCACGGACACTCTTTTTAAAAATATCATGTTTTACAAAAACTTGGTTACATTTTCTTTTTGTTGCTTCTACATGTGAAAACAATGTGTATGTAACAAAATAATAAACAAATACAAAATTAAAATAAAATAAAAAGTAAAAAGTCATGGCAGTTAAGAGATGACCCATCTCAACTGACAGCGCCCGTTCACGAGCATGACGCGTGGCATCAGCACCATTTAGCTCAACCATTTTGAAGGGAACCGAATGATCCAACGCACTCGCCACCATCAGCGAGACTTTTTGAGCGAGCATGACAATGCTCCTAACCACCATGTCTATTTGTGCCAGTAGAAAACTATCGTAATAAGTCTGCATCTTACTGCATCGTACTCACATTTACAAAATTCAAATATGCATCTAAATTACACAAACCAAAGTTTTGTACTGTACCTAAATAAATATAAATGAGTGAAATTTAATTACCAATAGGTATACAATAATAATAATAACGATTTTGAATATTCATGTCAAAAATTAAGGGGATAAGAAACATTTTCTATCTTCCAATGATTAAAATTTCTAATTTGTGAGCTTATGTGGAGCAGGACCAGCATTTAGCCAAGCATGTTTATCATTGATATAATCTTCTAACTTATAATATGCTTGGTTACATAACGTGCGTTTAATGCATGTTTTAAATTTTTTCTCATTTAGATGGAGAATTTCGAGTGGTATTTTATTATAACATTTTACACAATACCCCATAAAAGAAGTGTGGACTTTTGACAATCTAAAACTTGGTTGATCCAATTTGTTCTTATTTCTGGTATTAAAATTATGCCTGTCACTTATTTTACTAAAAAGATGAAGATTTTTTCGAACGTACATAATGTTTTCGTATATATATTGACAAGGTACCGTCAAGATGTTAATACTTTTAAACAAATCCCTTAGAGATTCGCGGCTGCTGAGATTATATATAGCTCTGACAGCCCTCTTTTGCAATACAAATACGGACTCTATATCTGCAGCACGTCCCCAAAGTAAAATACCGTAAGACATGACACTATGAAAATAGCTAAAATAGACTAGTCTCGCGGTATCTACGTCGGTTAATTGCCGGATTTTTCTGACAGCGAAAGCAGCTGAACTTAACCGCGCTGTAAGAGATGTTATGTGAGGGCCCCACTGCAGCTTTGAGTCGAGCGTTATCCCAAGGAAAACCGTTTTTTCGACGAATTCAAGTACATCCTTGTTCAATACAATATTACATTCAGTACTTCTAACATTGGGTAAAGTAAATCTTATGCATTTAGTTTTTTTTTTCATTTAGTACTAAGTTATTTACAGTAAACCAGTTATGAACCTTAAGCATAGCGTTATTTACGTCGTCAAGGTGTTGTGCACGTCTATTCACTTTAAAAATCAGTGAAGTGTCATCAGCAAATAACACCATTTGAGGTTGGTTTTCCAGCAAATTTGGTAAATCATTTATATAGACTAAAAAGAGGAAAGGACCTAATATTGATCCTTGCGGTACCCCTATTTTTACCTTTGAGCCCAGTGAATTCACACCATTAATTTGAACCTGTTGCAGTCGATCAGTAAGATAAGATTTTACTAAACTAAGCGCTAATTTTTCGAGCCCGTAATGCTCAAGTTTCAAAAGTAGTGTTTCATGACTCACGCAATCAAATGCCTTGGAGTTTTGGTTATAGTTTAAATAAGAAAACTAAATACCTACCTACCTACTAGTTTGGTTTTGTAACAATTTAAATAATTAAGTACTTAAAACAACTCATTTAGAAATTAAATCTACACGCCTAACTTTTTTTAAATACGATATGTTGATGTTATTAACTACTAGCTTTTGCCCGCGACTTCGTCCGCGTGGAATAATAGTTCCCGTTTCCGGGGGAACTCCGGGATGAAAACTATTCTATGTCCTTTCTCGGGTCCCAGACTATGTCTGTACCAAATTTCATTCAAAATTGGTTTAGTAGTTTAGGCGTGAAGAAGAGACAGACAGACAGACAGACTGGCAGAGTTACTTTCGCATTTATAATATTAGTACGGATTAACTGTGGAACTATCTTGAGCGTACACAAAAAGATTATTGGGGTTGTATAAGCTTGAAAGAGCTACATTGACCATGGTAAAAGCATCCAAAACATATCCAATGGCGTTTTTTTTTGATGGATAGGAAATCATCAAATGACTTCTCCCGCCCCTGAAGAGGAGGAGGATCAGACTTTTACTGACTAAAATTCAATAATGTCCCTTCGGTTACCCTTATATATTCCGGGGCCGCGGTAACTATTAGAAGCATCGACACGCCGTCGACACGGGTCTGGTCCTAGTCGGGCGGTGAGCTACCTACTGCTCGCCTTCCGCAGGCCTACGCCTCCAGTGGCCATCATCTTGTGACTCTCGACAACTAAGCCTGGGTCTCTGTCCGGGGCGTGAAGCTTGACGCTGCCTCACGCGCCCCACCGCTTTCGTCTCCAGCGTGTCTGCTTCGCAGGAGGCGACGGCTTCCTATTCAGTCTCGCCCCGAAGCATGGCCTGAACCAGCGCCGATCGCCTCTGCAACGACACGGTGGTGGTTCGGCCAAGCGGGGCCTACCTCCACCGTATGCTACACCGTCTCACGCAGGCGTCACTTCCGCCCGAATCCGACATAGGAACCTCCCGAAATGTCCGTGTGCGGTGAGGAGAATCATCATCTCCCTAGCCTTTTCCCAACCATGTTGGGGTCGGTTTACAGCCGAACCGGATTCAGCTGGATACCAGTGTTTTACGTGAAGCGTCTGCCTATCAGACCTCCACAACCCAGTAACTGGGTGGCGATACCCTTTGGTTCGACTGGTCAGACTTTCTGGCTTCTGAATACCCCTAGCGTCAAAGTTCTATGAATGACAACCGGGATTAACATGCTTTCCGAGGCACGGGATGTCAGTGATGTCCAAGATAAACTATAGAAAGTACGGTGGGCAAAGTAGATAAGTATCCAGGGCCGTCATATACAATTGAGGTTTTCTTGAATACCAATGGATGTATTCAAATGAAATTAAACCTAATTGAAGAACTAGTCATTTTCTACTATAGTTTAAATTTTTATTAGAAAATATCCATGGGTTTTTGAGAAAACTTAAACTGTATCTGACGGCCCTGGATACTTATCTCCTTTGCTGACTGTACATATGAATTGAAAAAGTCACATTGGGACTTGCCCGGATTCCAACCCGTAACCTCTTACACGCGCCTTTATGACGACCCGGATGTGTTATTCTGATGTATAAGCTACGAATATCTTGCAAAGCCATCGGCCAATATTCTATATTGTACACCTATAGGACATAAACAGTAAAGGACAATACAAACAAATATGCAAGAGTACAACAGGCGGCCTTTTTTCGCTAAAAAGCAGTTTCTATTACATACTATCATTTATATTGCTTGCTGCGGAGTAATTTTAAAACTGTGAATATCTTCAAAGGTATTTTTTGAAATTATAAATGACCGCACAATGAAAATTACGCTAGGCTATTTTGCGTTTTAGTAATTTTATATTATCTCCGGAACTATATGACCAATTGACATACTGTAAATGGCAAATCTTATCTGTATGATGTCCTTGTGATACTGAAATAATTTTTATTGTCATAAGAATTAATATTTCGTTGCTCAAATAATCAACCAAACGTAAGTATGCCGAAAAATCATTTTTTTTATGCAATAAAAGAAGTATAAAAGATAAAATATAAAAGATAGAGATATGGTATCGCGGACTTTTTTGTAGAAATAATTAAGACAAACCAAGTTGCCATACATTGTTTTTAATTTTAAGCAACTGTTTAGGCAGCGCACGCAAATAATTCTGTTTTATGAGGTAATTTTTTCCGACTTGCTAGACAAAAGTTGCGATAGCTCGGTTAATATACATGTTATAAAAATAATTTATAGCCTATAGCACTCAGGAATAATGTAGCTTTATGCCAGTGAAAAAAAAAAAATGGTTGCCTGTAAAGTCGGTTTTACGGGCGAAGATTTTACGTGACAACGTCTTTCATATCGATCATAGTTGAGTGGGAGAGAGACGCAAGGCATTCGGCGGGCCTCTCTCTCGTTCGGTGACTCATCGTAACGTTACCGAGCGTTACACTTTTTCATAAGTGACTCCCAGCCGCAACCTAATTTAAGACGTTGTCACGTCAAAATTTTTGGAATTGGTTCATTAGTTCCAGAGATTACCCCAAACATACAAACTTACAAACATACAAACTTACAAATTTTACCTCTTTATAATATTAGTATAGATTCAACCTTCGAACACACGTGATTCATGACACAATAGAAAGACAATAGTAACGTGACAGCCGGCTGTCGCTTGGTCGTCGAAAGGTTAAATAACAGACACGTAAAGCAAAATAATTTCATTGTGTGTACACAAACATGCAGCGAGTAAAAAATATATTTCGTAATTCTTACATTCACTTATTAAAATTACGGGTTATAGCTAATTAGCTATTACCTTTTTCCTGGGTTAATTAATTCTCGTAATTCAGGTACACATCTCGATACACTTTCGATATCACCGAGCTACTTGTTATTTGAAGTTTTCAATAATTTCGTAATTCGTAAACCTAACAAACTCACATTGTCAACACAAACCTCACAATCGAACAACATTTCACAATATTTTATAAACAAAACAAACAAAAATTGTAAAAACGTTTAAATAAACTAGTAATCGAATTTAGCAACAAATCGACCTAAATATTTGCGTTTCAAAACAAATAAACAACATGGACCCTTTTACAATATGCAATATTCTAAATTTTGATGGATAAAATGTTGACAAATAAAGTTGCATCAATTTCAACCTAAATTGTACTTAGCAAATGACTTTTTCAACTTAGCGTATAATCTCTCGGTGACAGCCAACAGGCGAAATATTTAAAATGTGTCAACCAATAGAGTGGTTGTCGTTGTAGTCCACGTCACGAAGTGGCTCGTGAGACGCGGCGCTGGCACGCCTGTTACGAACGCGGCGCGAAATTTGATTGTACACTATGATTTGCTATTACTTTATGTTAGGGAGTTTTACAATTTTTTTATTTGTTTCATATGTTTTAGTTTTATAATATTAGGATTTACATCTACTGGGTCTGGGTGAATTGGTCTAGGGTCGGCAGTGCCTTTCTGCCTATAAGGACCGCACGTCCCTGGTATATTGTTGTTTTATTGTTAGGAGGCTGTAAGAAGGACTTGTAATTAGTTACCAGTATCGGGCTCGGTCTCAAAGCGCGTCCTCTCCTTGGACACGTACCGCCACAGCGTCAGCAGCCGCGACCACATCGTCTGCGTCTCGCTGCTGCGCTTCGGGAACAGCGTGCCGTTCACCTGACACGAGGGAATTTTATTAGTTACATATACCTCTGCTATGAATTGTTATCGAAAACTTACTCCCTAGCGATGGCAAAAACATATTGTGTCAATTCATAATCGGATTAATAGAAGGCAAAAAGTTAGTGGTTTACTGTAGTGGTTCCTCATAGTAGTCTGATTAGTCCGTTTATGATAATCTAACTGACGGACTAAATAGTTTTTGTCCTTTCGCTTAATTGTAGTACGGTAGTAAGCAGCCGGTTCCATAGTTTGATTAAAATAAAAAAAAATTACGTGTAAAAGTGTAATTTTTTACCTATTAAATAAATAAACATCATTTTCATTTAAATTTTCAGTACCTGTGACAGCTCGTAGTCGGGCACGAAGGGCTTGACGCAGAGCAGCGTGCGCAGCGACAGCGGCGAGCACCACGGCACCAGCACGCCCAGCACGAACATTATGTTCCAGCACCAGCACCACGTCCTAACAAGTTCATAACAGATAGTTTTTACACCTTGTGGAAGAAAATCAACACTGTAATGGTCTGTTATCATAGTCGTGGGAAGCGTGTGTTAGGAACGAGACGAGGTGGCGTCAAATGAAAGAAAGAAGAAAGATAGTTTACACCTTGTGGGAGAAGGAGGGTACGAGGAGGCGTCAAATTAAATATGGTCTTAGGGCTCAAATGCTCACTTCAATCTCCTAAGGCTTCAAAGGAGGTTCGTGTCTTATCATCAAGACCTTTGGCATGAAACCGACTCTGATATCACGCGAAAAACATACTCGTAGATATCATATAGTATGTTCACATAACTCGACGTAATGTATAAATCAGTTTATTTTAGTTTTTATATATTACCTGTGCGCTAGGTTGAGCAGCCGCCAGGCGGGCCAGCGCGTGGTGGTGGTGGTGCTGAGCTCGCGCTGCACCAGGAACACGGGCTGGCTGGGGTCGGAGCGCGGCGTGACGATGTTGTATATATTACCTGTGCGCTAGGTTGAGCAGCCGCCAGGCGGGCCAGCGCGTGGTGGTGGTGGTGCTGAGCTCGCGCTGCACCAGGAACACGGGCTGGCTGGGGTCGGAGCGCGGCGTGACGATGTTGTATATATTACCTGTGCGCTAGGTTGAGCAGCCGCCAGGCGGGCCAGCGCGTGGTGGTGGTGGTGCTGAGCTCGCGCTGCACCAGGAACACGGGCTGGCTGGGGTCGGAGCGCGGCGTGACGATGTTGTATATATTACCTGTGCGCTAGGTTGAGCAGCCGCCAGGCGGGCCAGCGCGTGGTGGTGGTGGTGCTGAGCTCGCGCTGCACCAGGAACACGGGCTGGCTGGGGTCGGAGCGCGGCGTGACGATGTTGTATATATTACCTGTGCGCTAGGTTGAGCAGCCGCCAGGCGGGCCAGCGCGTGGTGGTGGTGGTGCTGAGCTCGCGCTGCACCAGGAACACGGGCTGGCTGGGGTCGGAGCGCGGCGTGACGATGTTGTATATATTACCTGTGCGCTAGGTTGAGCAGCCGCCAGGCGGGCCAGCGCGTGGTGGTGGTGGTGCTGAGCTCGCGCTGCACCAGGAACACGGGCTGGCTGGGGTCGGAGCGCGGCGTGACGATGTTGTATATATTACCTGTGCGCTAGGTTGAGCAGCCGCCAGGCGGGCCAGCGCGTGGTGGTGGTGGTGCTGAGCTCGCGCTGCACCAGGAACACGGGCTGGCTGGGGTCGGAGCGCGGCGTGACGATGTTGTATATATTACCTGTGCGCTAGGTTGAGCAGCCGCCAGGCGGGCCAGCGCGTGGTGGTGGTGGTGCTGAGCTCGCGCTGCACCAGGAACACGGGCTGGCTGGGGTCGGAGCGCGGCGTGACGATGTTGTATATATTACCTGTGCGCTAGGTTGAGCAGCCGCCAGGCGGGCCAGCGCGTGGTGGTGGTGGTGCTGAGCTCGCGCTGCACCAGGAACACGGGCTGGCTGGGGTCGGAGCGCGGCGTGACGATGTTGGTGGCGCGCGCGGACAGCACGGTGGGCACGCGCTCGCGCCGGCCGCGGAAGTGGCGCTCCACGCGCCAGCGCGCCGCGCGCCAGATGCGCCGCGACCACGTGAACGAGCGCGTCGGCGACACCGCCAGCCGCAGCTCCTGCCACACAAATGAAACGTACCGCCTTTGTACAAAACCAAATCCGAATTTATGATGATACTTTTCACTTTTAAAGCAAATAAGTGCGTATATATTTCTTAAGAGATAATAACTACATAAAATATTATATGTCGGAGAACGGTCAATAGTATGGACGCTGAACGAAACGCGGCATGAATTCAACAAGATGGCAGCACAGTCGCAATGACGTCGATGCCTAACTAACTTCGTGCCACAACAGAGTCTAGCTCTTGGAGGGGCGCTGTGACGACGACTCACTTGCTATCTGGCCGTCGTCGAGTGCAGTACCTCTTAGCTAGGAACTGTTAATCGTTTCGTTGTACCAAAGTAGTGTGAATTGTTGTGATTAAATTAAAACGTGATTAGTTGACAAGTCTACTCTGTTTCTCTTTTGCTCGATCACCCTAGTTCGCCTACAAGATGTCTGACGATAGTGCTCATCCTGCGGCCATCCCGTCATCAGAAGTGAGATTCGTGTTGGATCAGAACCAGGAAACAAACATTTGGCGTGCTATGTTCGAACAACAAAATAAGAACATGCGAGCATTGATTGAGGCGCTGCAATCACCGAAACCAGCCTATTGTGAAGAACTGCCTGCATTCGATCCTGGTAAACAAAATACCGACGCTAGATCATGGTGTGCGACAGCAGATTTGTGTTTTTCCGAAAATCCTCCAAGCGGCGGTCGACTTGTTCTGGCGGTCAGCAAGGCGCTAAAAGGTGAAGCATCAACGTGGCTTTCTCAAATAGCCTATGAAGGCATGACATGGAACGATTTTAAGGTACTTTTCACAACACGATTTATTTCGACCGAGACATTGGCGGGTACCCTCATCAAATTAATCGCCGAAAAACCGAGTGAAAACGAAACACTACCCGCATTCGCAAGTCGTTTAATCGCTTTGTTGACAAATCGTTGGAAAGACGTTAATAAAGAAGAAATCGCCGTAGCAACAGTACTCGCTCATATATCACAGTTTGACCCACGACTTCAACGTATGGCGTTTACTACTAACATTACGTCGAGGGACAAATTACAGCAAGAACTGAACGCGTTTTCACATTTAAAGCGCAAAATAAATACCACCGGTGAATCGTCGAATACAATCGATATCAAGCGAGCAAAAATAACCTCAATTGAATGTTTTAACTGTGGAAAAACCGGACATAAGAAAATAGAGTGCAGAAGCAAGCCGATGGACACGAAGGGAAGACCTGCAAGCCTTGCATCATCGTCGAATCAAGCAGCGCAGCAACCAGCGGCGAAGCCTTTAGTGTGCTTTAAATGTGGCAAGCCAGGTCACATAGCAGTCCGGTGTACCAGCGGCAGTGGCAGCAGTGGCAGCGGGCCGTCTGACGGCGGGACGCGGCGCGTCGATGTTTGCGTCGTGCAGCCACCGTCGGGCACGTTACAACACAAAGGTGAATTATTACGTTTTACTTACGATTCTGGTGCTGAATGCTCGTTAGTAAAAGAAAGCTTTGCATCAAAATTTAATGGTAAACGAGTTAATAATGTTGTTGCTATGACTGGCATTGGTCAAGCGCGAGTATTCAGCACAGAACAGATTTTATGTTGTGTAGTGATTAACGATCACCCTCTCGAAATTTTGTTACATGTTTTGCCTGACAATTATTTGCATAGTGACATTATGATAGGTCGTGAGATTTTAAATCGCGGTTTTGCTGTAAACATGACTGCAACGGAGCTTTCATTAACTAAAGTACTTTGTGTAAATTCGGTGAGTCATAATAGCGACGTTTTTCAATCGGATTTAACTACTATCGCGACGGATGTAACGAGTGATAACAAGTGTAGGCTTTTGCAGATCCTTAATGCGTTTTCTGAATTTTTCATAACTGGTTTGCCTACGACGCGAGTAAACACTGGCGAGCTTAAAATTAAGTTAATTGATCCGAATCGCACGGTGCAGCGGCGACCGTATAGGATGTCTGTGAATGAACGTAGCATAGTGCGCGACCGTGTGAAAGCAAGCCCAGCCCTGCTAGTAAAGAAGCACGATGGTTCAGACCGCATGTGTATAGACTATCGTGAGCTAAATAATAACACGGTCTCCGATCATTACCCGCCTCCTTTAATCTCCGATCAAATCATGCGTCTCCATGATGGCAGGAGGTCATGTACCAGTCGATGTTGATGTTGATAAGGACCTTAATGATGATGAGCAAGCTTAAGTTGTGGAAAGTCGAGTAAGGTACTCTAACGGCCGTATGGTGTTCGACCGTACCAGTAGTTATTACATAGTCGTAGCCCGGTAGAAATCGGTGTCTCTTGAGGCAACTCAAGTAGTCCGTGGGTGCGCGATGCGTGTTTAACTCTGGCGGAGGTCGGGGTCTGTAGAGACCGTAGTGTGTAGTCAGTGGGTGATGCACACGAGTGATCCACGTTGTGGATATGTGTACAGAAGTTTGATCCATGCGCTGGATGTGTGAGAGCAATGTGATTGCTGGTCGGCTGGAGAGCCGTGGCGTTGAGAGGGTTACTCGAGTTTCTGTAAGCTTGGCAGTTTTTGTTGTAGAAGTTTTAAAGGATGATTCGAACGACTATGGTACATGGCTCAGGGTAGTGAACAGATTGTTGTATTTTCAATTATTCCCAATTTTACAAAGTTTGATTTAGCTAGAGTAAGATTTTGTTGAAATAAAATCTTAGTAGAGTTCTAGAATTTCCTTACTTTTACCGATCCGATGTATCTAGTGATTGGTCAGGAGTGACCGAGTGGAACAATATTCTCTCGTGGACTATTTGTTTGCAGGGTAACTATCACACGAGGGCGTGTGAAAGCAGGATGGCCGTGTCGCAATCGAGTCGTATCCGGAACGCCAGTGCCACCTAGTGGCGCTAGATGGAGTTAGTGGCGAACGCGCGCACAACATCGATCGAGCCTCGCTCACTTCTCCGTTGGCAAGCAGAGCGTGCGGACGTTACTGAACCATCTTGCGGTCTACGATACGTACCTACTACCTAAGTTTATGTGGCTATCTATGTACTGTGACTATTAACTGTTGGTTACATTATAATTTGAATTTAACGAACAAATCTGTTTCCTTTATCCAACACTACTCTATCGCCCACAAGCGTTACGATGAGTGCTAATGAAGATGGTGAAGCTACTCCTCCGTCATATAAGTAATAAAAAAAACCGACCCCACATTTATAAATAAAAAAGACGTGTGGCACTCGGAGACTGCCGCGGTAAAGCTATTGCATAGCATTTCTTAACAACTTATGTAATTATATTTTTTTTTCCTCTGGCTAAGCAGTCAGAGCCACTAACCACTAGACCAACAGGCCCTTTAAAATCACCAGACACCCATGTTGCATATTGTGGAAAAGGTGACGGCTGCCATCTTGGGTTCTCAAATCGACCTCATGTTTTACCTTAGCACCCCAAAAAACCATGAAAACAACACCCATGATGCATATTGTAAGAAAGGTCAAGGCCGCCATCTTGGATTCTCAAATCTACCTCATTTTGACCTTAGCGGCCTAAAAAACCATGAAAACGACACCCATGATGCATATTGTGAAAAAGTTCACGGCCGCCATCTTGGATTCTCAAATCGACCTCATTTTTCACCTTCACACCCCAAAAAACCATGAAAACGACACCCGATACGCATATTGTGAGATAGGTCACGGGCGCCATCTTAGATTCTCAAATCGACCTCATTTTTGACCTCAGCACCTCAAAAAACAGTGAATACGACACGACACCCATGATGCATGTTGTGAAAAAGGTCACAGCCGCCATCTTGGATTCTCAAATCGCCCTCTTTTTTTACCTTAGCACCCCAAAAAACCATGAAAACGACACCCAAGCGTGATATTTCAAAAAGTCATTATTTTTTCTGCTATTTATCGATAGATGGCAAAACTGAAAAGTATCACCGCTGTGCCTGTGTGTGTGTGTAATAAAATTTTCATTACGGAATACGGTAGTTTCCACCATTATCAATTGACGTACTTTTTATGAGCTGTCAAAACGCCATTCTCCAATAGACTTTGTATGGCAATGGCAACTTATGACGTCACTAAAATAACAACTCAGTTGACTATCTATTTATTGATTTCAAAACAACCAGAAATCAAATTTTATAGCAAATTGAAAATGACCGAATTTATTCGGCTGAAATTAATAGAGGATTCGGTTTCCACGCTCAAGGCATAGTACTGGCCCGCGATAGAATCTTATGCAATAGCTTAAAACATTTACTTATTTTCTCACAAAGGAAAATAAGGCCTTGGGAGTCACACATTTTTAAAGTCAAGTAACGAAAAAAAAAATAGTATCCCTCAGCTTGTATATGTCTTGTTTAATGTAAGAATATTCGTACCTTCATTAGCAAAGGCTCTCGATCCCTAAGGAAGGCCAGATCTCTAAGCAGGAAGTATCGGTGCTGGTGCAACTTGTGCGCTTGCATCGCTGCAGCGGCGTCCTCCATGGGCGTCCAGCGCAGCTCGTTCTGGAGGCGCAGCGCTGCAGCGGCTAGCTTCTCCTTGCGCCACGCGTCCGCCCGGGACAGGATGGGGTGTGTGGCGCATATTCGTGCTTCGGCCGTCGCTAAACTTGCTTCTAACTTTCTACGGACGCCTTCTTCAGCTCTGTGATACATAAATTCTGCATTATTTTCCGTGAAATCAATCTATATATAAAAAAAAGCATTGATTACCGAGCCTGACACTCTGACGATTTTAGTGTATATGTGTATCTTCGGTGTATTTCGGTCGACTTATATTATTGTAAGGTGGTATAAAAGCTTTCTGGTGGTATAAAGGTTCTTGTAGAGCTGGTGTCACGCTCGCTCGCCAGCACGGCGCCGCACACGCGCGACACGTACTGCGCGTCACGCCGGTAGGAAGGTACCTGGTGACGATGGCGGAGGCGCGCAGCTGCGCGGCCAGCAGCGCGGGCACGTCGGGGCCCAGCGCCTGCAGCGCCTCGCTCGCCAGCACGGCGCCGCACACGCGCGACACGTACTGCGCGTCACGCCGGTAGGAAGGTACCTGGTGACGATGGCGGAGGCGCGCAGCTGCGCGGCCAGCAGCGCGGGCACGGCGGGGCCCAACGCCTGCAGCGCCTCGCTCGCCAGCACGGCGCCGCACACGCGCGACACGTACTGCGCGTCACGCCGGTAGGAAGGTACCTGGTGACGATGGCGGAGGCGCGCAGCTGCGCGGCCAGCAGCGCGGGCACGTCGGGGCCCAGCGCCTGCAGCGCCTCGCTCGCCAGCACGCCGCCGCACACGCGCGACACGCACAGCGCTTCACCCCGGTAGGAACGTCCCTGGTGACGATGGCGGAGGCGCGCAGCTGCGCGGCCAGCAGCGCGGGCACGTCGGGGCCCAGCGCCTGCAGCGCCTCGCTCGCCAGCACGGCGCCGCACACGCGCGACACGTACTGCGCGTCACGCCGGTAGGAAGGTACCTGGTGACGATGGCGGAGGCGCGCAGCTGCGCGGCCAGCAGCGCGGGCACGTCGGGGCCCAGCGCCTGCAGCGCCTCGCTCGCCAGCACGGCGCCGCACACGCGCGACACGTACTGCGCGTCACGCCGGTAGGAAGGTACCTGGTGACGATGGCGGAGGCGCGCAGCTGCGCGGCCAGCAGCGCGGGCACGTCGGGGCCCAGCGCCTGCAGCGCCTCGCTCGCCAGCACGGCGCCGCACACGCGCGACACGTACTGCGCGTCACGCCGGTAGGAAGGTACCTGGTGACGATGGCGGAGGCGCGCAGCTGCGCGGCCAGCAGCGCGGGCACGTCGGGGCCCAGCGCCTGCAGCGCCTCGCTCGCCAGCACGGCGCCGCACACGCGCGACACGTACTGCGCGTCACGCCGGTAGGAAGGTACCTGGTGACGATGGCGGAGGCGCGCAGCTGCGCGGCCAGCAGCGCGGGCACGTCGGGGCCCAACGCCTGCAGCGCCTCGCTCGCCAGCACGGCGCCGCACACGCGCGACACGTACTGCGCGTCACGCCGGTAGGAAGGTACCTGGTGACGATGGCGGAGGCGCGCAGCTGCGCGGCCAGCAGCGCGGGCACGTCGGGGCCCAGCGCCTGCAGCGCCTCGCTCGCCAGCACGGCGCCGCACACGCGCGACACGTACTGCGCGTCACGCCGGTAGGAAGGTACCTGGTGACGATGGCGGAGGCGCGCAGCTGCGCGGCCAGCAGCGCGGGCACGTCGGGGCCCAGCGCCTGCAGCGCCTCGCTCGCCAGCACGGCGCCGCACACGCGCGACACGTACTGCGCGTCACGCCGGTAGGAAGGTACCTGGTGACGATGGCGGAGGCGCGCAGCTGCGCGGCCAGCAGCGCGGGCACGTCGGGGCCCAGCGCCTGCAGCGCCTCGCTCGCCAGCACGGCGCCGCACACGCGCGACACGTACTGCGCGTCACGCCGGTAGGAAGGTACCTGGTGACGATGGCGGAGGCGCGCAGCTGCGCGGCCAGCAGCGCGGGCACGTCGGGGCCCAGCGCCTGCAGCGCCTCGCTCGCCAGCACGGCGCCGCACACGCGCGACACGTACTGCGCGTCACGCCGGTAGGAAGGTACCTGGTGACGATGGCGGAGGCGCGCAGCTGCGCGGCCAGCAGCGCGGGCACGTCGGGGCCCAGCGCCTGCAGCGCCTCGCTCGCCAGCACGGCGCCGCACACGCGCGACACGTACTGCGCGTCACGCCGGTAGGAAGGTACCTGGTGACGATGGCGGAGGCGCGCAGCTGCGCGGCCAGCAGCGCGGGCACGTCGGGGCCCAGCGCCTGCAGCGCCTCGCTCGCCAGCACGGCGCCGCACACGCGCGACACGTACTGCGCGTCACGCCGGTAGGAAGGTACCTGGTGACGATGGCGGAGGCGCGCAGCTGCGCGGCCAGCAGCGCGGGCACGTCGGGGCCCAGCGCCTGCAGCGCCTCGCTCGCCAGCACGGCGCCGCACACGCGCGACACGTACTGCGCGTCACGCCGGTAGGAAGGTACCTGGTGACGATGGCGGAGGCGCGCAGCTGCGCGGCCAGCAGCGCGGGCACGTCGGGGCCCAGCGCCTGCAGCGCCTCGCTCGCCAGCACGGCGCCGCACACGCGCGACACGTACTGCGCGTCACGCCGGTAGGAAGGTACCTGGTGACGATGGCGGAGGCGCGCAGCTGCGCGGCCAGCAGCGCGGGCACGTCGGGGCCCAGCGCCTGCAGCGCCTCGCTCGCCAGCACGGCGCCACACACGCGCGACACGTACTCACGCATCGCTGCTTCACGCACCTCCTGTGTCACGCCACCGGTAGCAACACAGAAAAAAATATCGTTAAAAAGTTGATAAATTCAATATAATAGTTTGTTAATGTTTACTGAAA
This sequence comes from Athetis lepigone, assembly GCA_033675125.1. Lineage (NCBI taxonomy): Eukaryota > Metazoa > Arthropoda > Insecta > Lepidoptera > Noctuidae > Athetis > Athetis lepigone. The sequence continues at coordinate 18,507,859 of CM066236.1, forward strand.
TCGGCTTTTTTTTTGAGTTATCACCTAGTTAAGGTTATTTTAATTAACCCATTAATGTTGTGTTAACCTTGTTGTCTGAGTTTAGGAACTCAGACAATGTTATCGATGAGTATATGGAAGCGATACGATATCTCAGTGAAGTGTATCGATGCTAATTACACAGATATCAGACAGTTAGTACTGTAGACTAGCTGCTGTTGCCGCATTAAATCCTATTTCGAAATATTTTGTTTATGAATTAGACGCAATATCAGTGTTCCAGGAACAGTAGGGCCCCAGCTCGCGCGGTACAGACGTGCACCTGTCACATGTCTGACCTGCTCGATGTCCTTCATGGGCACCTTCTGGCTGGCGAGCTGCGCGGCGCGGCGCTCGCGGAAGTGCAGGAACCAGCCGCGCGCCTCGCGCTCCAGCACGCCCTGCAGCGTGCTCGCCGCGCGCCGCACCAGCTCGCGCGGTACAGACGTGCACCTGTCACATGTCTGACCTGCTCGATGTCCTTCATGGGCACCTTCTGGCTGGCGAGCTGCGCGGCGCGGCGCTCGCGGAAGTGCAGGAACCAGCCGCGCGCCTCGCGCTCCAGCACGCCCTGCAGCGTGCTCGCCGCGCGCCGCACCAGCTCGCGCGGTACAGACGTGCACCTGTCACATGTCTGACCTGCTCGATGTCCTTCATGGGCACCTTCTGGCTGGCGAGCTGCGCGGCGCGGCGCTCGCGGAAGTGCAGGAACCAGCCGCGCGCCTCGCGCTCCAGCACGCCCTGCAGCGTGCTCGCCGCGCGCCGCACCAGCTCGCGCGGTACAGACGTGCACCTGTCACATGTCTGACCTGCTCGATGTCCTTCATGGGCACCTTCTGGCTGGCGAGCTGCGCGGCGCGGCGCTCGCGGAAGTGCAGGAACCAGCCGCGCGCCTCGCGCTCCAGCACGCCCTGCAGCGTGCTCGCCGCGCGCCGCACCAGCTCGCGCGGTACAGACGTGCACCTGTCACATGTCTGACCTGCTCGATGTCCTTCATGGGCACCTTCTGGCTGGCGAGCTGCGCGGCGCGGCGCTCGCGGAAGTGCAGGAACCAGCCGCGCGCCTCGCGCTCCAGCACGCCCTGCAGCGTGCTCGCCGCGCGCCGCACCAGCTCGCGCGGTACAGACGTGCACCTGTCACATGTCTGACCTGCTCGATGTCCTTCATGGGCACCTTCTGGCTGGCGAGCTGCGCGGCGCGGCGCTCGCGGAAGTGCAGGAACCAGCCGCGCGCCTCGCGCTCCAGCACGCCCTGCAGCGTGCTCGCCGCGCGCCGCACCAGCTCGCGCGGTACAGACGTGCACCTGTCACATGTCTGACCTGCTCGATGTCCTTCATGGGCACCTTCTGGCTGGCGAGCTGCGCGGCGCGGCGCTCGCGGAAGTGCAGGAACCAGCCGCGCGCCTCGCGCTCCAGCACGCCCTGCAGCGTGCTCGCCGCGCGCCGCACCAGCTCGCGCGGTACAGACGTGCACCTGTCACATGTCTGACCTGCTCGATGTCCTTCATGGGCACCTTCTGGCTGGCGAGCTGCGCGGCGCGGCGCTCGCGGAAGTGCAGGAACCAGCCGCGCGCCTCGCGCTCCAGCACGCCCTGCAGCGTGCTCGCCGCGCGCCGCACCAGCTCGCGCGGTACAGACGTGCACCTGTCACATGTCTGACCTGCTCGATGTCCTTCATGGGCACCTTCTGGCTGGCGAGCTGCGCGGCGCGGCGCTCGCGGAAGTGCAGGAACCAGCCGCGCGCCTCGCGCTCCAGCACGCCCTGCAGCGTGCTCGCCGCGCGCCGCACCAGCTCGCGCGGTACAGACGTGCACCTGTCACATGTCTGACCTGCTCGATGTCCTTCATGGGCACCTTCTGGCTGGCGAGCTGCGCGGCGCGGCGCTCGCGGAAGTGCAGGAACCAGCCGCGCGCCTCGCGCTCCAGCACGCCCTGCAGCGTGCTCGCCGCGCGCCGCACCAGCTCGCGCGGTACAGACGTGCACCTGTCACATGTCTGACCTGCTCGATGTCCTTCATGGGCACCTTCTGGCTGGCGAGCTGCGCGGCGCGGCGCTCGCGGAAGTGCAGGAACCAGCCGCGCGCCTCGCGCTCCAGCACGCCCTGCAGCGTGCTCGCCGCGCGCCGCACCAGCTCGCGCGGTACAGACGTGCACCTGTCACATGTCTGACCTGCTCGATGTCCTTCATGGGCACCTTCTGGCTGGCGAGCTGCGCGGCGCGGCGCTCGCGGAAGTGCAGGAACCAGCCGCGCGCCTCGCGCTCCAGCACGCCCTGCAGCGTGCTCGCCGCGCGCCGCACCAGCTCGCGCGGTACAGACGTGCACCTGTCACATGTCTGACCTGCTCGATGTCCTTCATGGGCACCTTCTGGCTGGCGAGCTGCGCGGCGCGGCGCTCGCGGAAGTGCAGGAACCAGCCGCGCGCCTCGCGCTCCAGCACGCCCTGCAGCGTGCTCGCCGCGCGCCGCACCAGCTCGCGCGGTACAGACGTGCACCTGTCACATGTCTGACCTGCTCGATGTCCTTCATGGGCACCTTCTGGCTGGCGAGCTGCGCGGCGCGGCGCTCGCGGAAGTGCAGGAACCAGCCGCGCGCCTCGCGCTCCAGCACGCCCTGCAGCGTGCTCGCCGCGCGCCGCACCAGCTCGCGCGGTACAGACGTGCACCTGTCACATGTCTGACCTGCTCGATGTCCTTCATGGGCACCTTCTGGCTGGCGAGCTGCGCGGCGCGGCGCTCGCGGAAGTGCAGGAACCAGCCGCGCGCCTCGCGCTCCAGCACGCCCTGCAGCGTGCTCGCCGCGCGCCGCACCAGCTCGCGCCGGTACAGCCGCAGGTCCACCTGGACAACATAATTTACTATTTAGTCAAAATTTTGCTGGACCTAATAAGAATGGCAGCCGACCTTAATTTAAGTCGTAAAGTATTATACGCCGCTATGTCCTCCTGTATCCTCTAGTTGCTCACCTGTGTCCGCTGCGGCGTGGTGTAGAGGCAGGGCACGGGCGGCGCGGGGCGGGGCGGCTCGCGCGCGTCCGTCTTCTCGGCCGCGGCGCGCCGCATCGCGCGCGTCACCCACGCCGCCAGCGCCGCTATGTCCTCCTGGTGCTCTGGCTTTACAGGGAACCGAAAATGAATATATGAATAGAGCCATTTCTTCAGATAGGACTGCAGAATAGATACAGTTTTCATGCAAATATTGTACAGTCAGGAGACAAAAGTGCAGTGGCACTCTACCAATTCTAAAGTGTCTAAAATTTATCTGTAGAACCCGGGGATCAATGCTTAATGACTGATTTAATTTGTAGCATAGAGTCTAAAGTATTAAATAATCTAGTTGTGAACAATTGCACTTCTTACAGCGAAGTTTTAGACACTTCAGCATCGATAGAGTGCTAATGCACTTTTGACCCCGACTGTACAATTTCTCTAGTATAATTTTCTTTTTTGTATGAAGAAATGTCTAACAGAACTGGTGGGTTTACAATCTTTATTTCATTAAATAAAGTATCATATTGTGAATACCTTGCATATCAACTCTGCTACTAAATAACGAGACCTCTCTTCTCTGATCTTCTTATCCAAGTCACGAGCTTTTAAGGACGGCATGCCAAAAGCCAGGTCCAGAAGCCTGTAAAAAATGTACACTGCTATAATTTCTATTCACTATCAGAGCCGATATGAGATCAATTCTCGTAGCTTGATATTGAAGAAGTAGTAAGCGTTCAAAATCTTGGTATAATAAATATTCTGCCTATTCTTACCGATGCAGCCCTTGCAGCAAAGACTTGGCCCCAGCGATGACGGACAGCGGCTCGTCTCTCAGCAGCCGGTCTCGCGCCACGACCACGATGAGCGCGAGCGCGCGCGCGACATGACAGTATAACTCCTCCCGCGCGCGCACCCGCCCGCGCTGCAGCCAGCCCGCCACGCGCCATACGTGCGTCTGACCCGGGAAGTGGCGGGACGGCACTTCGAACTCTCTGTGTAGATATAGAACATTCTTGAGGAGGGATTTAATTTCTTGTTCGGTCACAAAAGGAACATATGGATTTATCGATATTTATGTAAGGCGCAGCGCTGGCTGGTACAAGAAGGTGGTTTTCATCTTATGAAAGCTTTCTAAAAAGCAAGTTTGGTTTTTGTGTGCCTAAAGCTGAACATACACCAGCGAAGTTAGAAAGAAGGGGGAATTATAAATTTTAACGAAAATGAATAAGTAGGCAAGATATACTACTCCAACTAAACGGAGAAAATATAACCGTCAAAAAAGCAATTACTCAATATTTGCATTACACTCAAATTTCAACATACGCATAGGACAACACCGCTAACAAACACAGTCCGCCTTATTACAAAACAAGGTTTTTCTCTAAACCAGGTTTAAACCATTGAGCTAGGTTGTGTATTTCGAATCTTGATCATATCTGAATTAGATTCTAATTACAAAACCTGGCTCAATGGTTTAAACCTGGTTTAGAGAAAAACCTTGTTTTGTAATAAGGCGGAGTAAGTCTATTCTCGGGTTGTTAATAATAATTAAAATTCGCTCACATTCTTATACCAGCCAGCAACTGAACAGTTACATTGGACGGGCCAAATTTGAAAGAAGAATAATATTTTAGTATACAATAGAACCTTTTTAAACAGTCGCCTTGTGACGTCAACGAATTGATTTTTCATAGACATATTGTTATAGAGTTGCGACGACAATACAAAGGAGTCTAGGTTTGAAAAGGTTTCACTGTAAACAGAGTTCTCTTGGATTTCGAGACTGTTTTGTATGACTTTATGTGAAACTTTTTCTTAATAAAAGGCTATAGAAAACAGTACAGTAAATAGCTCTATCAAGAAGAAGATATAGGTACTATGTACTATAACGGATAATACCTACCAAGCATCATACATGGACAAAAATACTTTTAATTACTTGCAGGAGTAACCAAAATATTTCAAGATCCCTTTACATACATTCTACACTCAACGGGGAATAAAATACTTAGTGATATTCCACGATAATTTGAAGAGCAATGAGAGCAAGGTTTCTAGAGAGTTCCATGGAATGAATGATGAAGACTATAATACGATGGAATGTATAAGATACACTAAATAGTTATGATAGCACTGCACTGGTACATATAATGCATTTCTAGATTTCTGATCATGCTATGTATGGGGGCCAGGACTTTGGCTCCAATGTCGAATAGCTTTTTATTACAATTTATTAGAGAATGGCTGAAAATATTTTAGTTAATATCAATCTATGCAAGTAAAATACTTTTTGTACACTGATTTTATTCTGTGATAGCAGCCAATCTTTACATCATCATCAAGTAAAAAATAAATTTCGAAAGCAAATAACTTGGCTACTTGAGCTAGTCCACAAGACTACTTTGCAATACCGATTCTTTTTAGTTTTTTAGAAAAATTTACTTTAAACTTAAGTATTTAATTAACTCTACTGAAATTTTTCAATGAGATTCCATTGGAGCCAACGTCAAAATAAAACACATGTAAATATATTAACATACATATATAGATAGGGCGACATACCCCCATTCACGTATCGATTCCAATTGCTTAGCGCTTAACTTCTTCGGCTTAAAAACTTTGTCCTTGTGCAAGCTTTATGAGAAAAAAATCAACTATATTGACCATTACACATTATCAATGGGGCGAATATGACACCTATGTTCTAGCGTAGTGAGTCTAAAACTGTATGTTATCTACTCATTCGCTCACTTCTAAGGGGATGATTGTACTTGATTCTAGAAGCTTCTAATTTATCAGAATCCTGTTTTTTTAAGTACACAGCACGTTATAAATTGGTGATATTTCTGGTGTAAAGAACATTTACCAGTATTGATATAATATTTATTCTAATAAAATTAGCACGCCATAGGAACACACTGGTAGTACGTTATAAATAACTGTTTCGTATAAAATTCAGCTTCACCGCAACAAATATGTCACCCGTTCTAATTAGTTAAGGTCGACGCATCCTATCCCTTGTAATTTATGTAAAACGATCCGCCGCTCGTTGCCACGCCGAGAAATACGAATTTTATAACCCGCTACAAATTGTTGGTAATAACCACACGATTACAAAAGGCTTTGGACGCCTAATTATACCCTCAATAAATCTGGTGTCCATGTTTACCTAAACAATCGAGTGTTGGTATAATTACGGTCGATTAATTACAACAGTCGACATTATTTAATTGATAGGTTGTTATATTATAATCATACATTTGACAAATTTATCCGGAAGTTTTTTTTGGGCCAATTCTGCCACACTGACCAAGCTGGGTTTGTTATAAGGTAGGCAGGAATGTATGTTATTATCTCAATAGAAGAATGTGTTTTGCTATTAGCCAGATTGATGCATTGAATGTTAGTTTCATTTAAGGACGTCACTGCTTAGTTGTAGACTAGGTAAGCATCGCTAGAAAATTGTATGATAATGTTTGATCGGATTTATTGGAGGTAGACACTGTTGCGTTGCCTATATCTTATGCACACCATTTAAGCAACAAAGCAGGCTGCTTGAAAGCCAGAAAGAATAGCGACGATCACCAGAAAAGCGTCAAAAAGCTCGACAAGATTAAGAGAAACATTGTAATCTATTTGTACCCCGTAATGAAATTAATCAGAAAAGAGTAGATTAGTAATAAGAGTAAGTTTTTTCCTGTTGAAAATAGCATCCCAACAAGACTAGGAGACTCTGCGGGAGGCCTAGAGGGACAAACCGTAGCTGTAGGTAACTCTATAAGTAATTGTCGTCTGTGATGCGCTTTAATAGCGCTATCTCTCCCAGACGGCAGACCAAAGTGATCTATGAACACAGTCTGCTCTTAGTACGCTGTAAGAAGTCTTAAGTGTAAATTATCTTAAATAACTAAGGCTAGAAGTGTCCCGTTATTTGCTTCTAACATTAAACGCGATATTTCGAGAACTATGAGGACATTCCTTTGTAAAAAAGTAAGCATAAATAGATCTTATGGTTCTTAATTTAGCTTTTAACCTTGTTAAAGCATCTGCCTTGCGTTTAAAACAGGGCAAGTACTAATGTGACTTTCAATTCATATGTACTTTCCTATGTTTATCTAATATTAGTCCTTCTAATATTGTCTTTCTTAGATCTTCGACTGTCGTTATGGGTAGTCAGAAGCTAGAAAGTCTAACATTCAGTGTAACCAAGGGGCATCATGTTACCGAGTTACTGCGGTGTCGAGGTCTGATGGGCAGTCACTCTATACAAATATAACTGTAGTATTCAGTTGGATCCGGTAACCGGTTATATTGAAAGCACACCATAACATAGCTGGGAAAAGGGGCACTCAAACGCTCCTAAGTTTAAAACCTAATACCACTCGCACCCACTGCTCAGCAGTTGGGTAATAAAACTATTACCCAACTGCTGAGCAGTTGCATTTGTGACCTCTCGAGACAGTCGATTGAATTTTTGAAGACAGACATTCTCTTCAATTTTCTCGAGCACCTAGTTTACAAGTAAATGATAAGCCATAGCAACGTGACACCGTGAAGCGGCATTGCGCGGATTCTATTACATGGATATAATTAACTGTATTAATTCAATGGGCGGCCTGACAATGTAGAGGTGTTGTGTGTCTGCTCCACTGTGAATGATAAACAGTAGTTTAAGTGATATTCAGGAGCTGTATCATCTAGGAGGAGGTTCTTCATTCGACCCGTATGTTACTTACATTCTACAGTTCATTTTATCTCATATCAAAAAAACTTTTATGCTCGTAAAACTTCTGATAAGACTTTCAATGTAGTCCCATCGTGTGGGGCTTCCTTCCGGGGCCTCGTGGCCGTCTTGCCATCCTATTTTATGCTGCCAACCTATTTGCCAAACCAAATGTTTCTTTGGAAGTGAGTTGAATTGCGGATGGATGACCATAGTTCCATTCATGTACTAAAGGATGGTTTTATCTTTTTCGTAAGTATCTTAGAGAACTGCGAACTTTATACAAGTTCGACAAATTTCTGAAACCACAAAACATAAGTTTGCCGAGCGTGGGCGGGTCTACCAGAAACATTTCCATATTTTTGTAGGTATGTCTAGTTATGAACATGATGCAACAAAGATGCACAAGCATCGTTTAAACAAACATCTCGTGTAAATAAATATGATGTAAAGCGAACTAGCACGAACTCTGACGCATGTGTGATTTACCATGCATGACTTTAGTCTGCAACTAACTACGTAATGTGAATAGAGATCCTTCAGAGCATAAACTCTTAAGATTGATGCTACAGTTACTATAGGGGAATAAGATCTGTTAAACCTATATATTATTGCCCTATCTAACTGACAGTTCTAGGGTTGCGGAATCGTTATAATTGTTACCGTGGCCCCGGAACATAAAGAGCAACCAAAGGAACAAGTGTGGGTCAGTAAAAGTCTGACACAAAGGCGGAAAAAGTCATTTGATGATTTCCCATCCTAAAAAACCAACACTTTGTACAACTCCCAATAAAAGCAAGATCGCAAACATTGTCTCACATCTGGATACATCCTTACAATATCGTGCGTTATTTAAAACAATTGAGAGCTCTAAAAATAGATGTCTTTTATTTATATTTTTATCTCATATAGCACATGAGTAACATTTGGTTGAACGTCGTCAGAAAAACAAAAGAAGAGAGTAAAGTGATTACCGAGTCGTGGGATACAGTGTACACTTGCCGACCGACTGTTTGTCGAGCTCAAGTGCTCATACGTTTGGGTGAAAACATTAATTGAGCTTGATGAATAAAGGACATGCAGGATCCCCTGCACGGCGCATCTTAATAGCCCTAAACAGCAGTTAAACTTCCGTCAGGGCTGGCTCTACGCGGTTTTTAGCTACCAAAGGGAATGTTAACGTAACGATATACGAGCACTATTTTGAGAAGTCCCTAAATAGATGCGACGTTTCTTCTTTTAATAAAGTTACGAAACATTTTTGTAATACAGAAAAAGAAATGTTTTGTTCAGAATACGCGAGAGCACGGCAACCCTAGAGTCTGTTTCGTTGTAGAGCTAGCGAACATTCAATTAGGATTCTTTTGAGCGGTAGTCCGGTGGGTGGTGACACGGGCTTTAACGAACAATAGCATTTCATTACCACGTACTGCGTTCCATTTACTCGGCCCGACGTATACCTACTCGCTGAAATTGTAAAGAAAAATGTATTTGGTGCAATCAATAATGTTGTCACTTCTTATTGTAACGCTACGAGCGGTTAGTTGCTACTAATTGGTGTCGGTTAACTAACCGACGTAATTACTACCAAGAGAACAATATAGCTATGATTTATGTAACATTTACAGGTTCGTAAAGAATTTTTATAGTTTCTTACCAAGTTTTTAAGAACCAGACTGGCACTATAAAAAAATATATGTAGGTACGAAGTTGGTACATACGTATTGGATACATTTAGATTTACCTAAGGTTGTATAATTATAAATCTGTGTTTACAGATACAGACCCACTATTCAAAAGATATGTTATCGTAAGTCGGATCTGTAATGATCTTACAAGGATTGATCTGTAAAAGATTACAACGCTATCTTTTATTTGCAGGACGTAGATTGAGAACAACATTATGCTATAATTTAATGCCACTTTATAAATCGAGTTGAGTGCATGTAATGGCATCCGTGACTCAATGAGTGATTGTGGACGTGCCTCCGACCGATCAGAATATTTGCCTTGTGAGACATTCTACACATAAAATTGATATTTTTGTGATTTAAGGTGTTCTTATAAGCGTTTGTCTAAAGAATTGAATATTAATATTAAAAGGGGTTTTAACTAAGCTTAATACGTACACTAAAAGTATACTTAAATACCGTTAGGCTCTTAGAAAATCGAAAATGGTGATACATAATCCACACACAGTTTATCAATATGTTTAGTTAAATTCCCTCAGTCATCATTGAGACTATAAGAGAACGTGCTCAGTGCTAGAGAACGTTTTAAAAGAAAAACCCAATAACATAAAACTTACGAATCGATTTTAAGACCGCTTCCGAGACAAGAAATGTTTGAACAGTTTTCGTCTCATTTCAAAGTTTAATTTTTATTTTTAAACACCGTGAGCAAAGCGTGTTACGTGTTGTATCCTATGTTGAACATAACATAGTTAAAAGCCGTGTTGAAATGTTAGCCTTACCGATCGGCGATCGCCTCAATTACTATAACGACCAGTTGCCTGGTAAACGAATTAAAAGCGGTTTTAATTCAGCCACATTTTATTTTAGTACATTGGTAACGACTTAAATGGCCAGTTTGGCAAAACATTGGATACCAATTACCATTGCGTAGGAGCGAAATGGCGTTAAGGTCTTATTAACTATAGCTTAAAATTTATAATACAACCCCCCCTTTTTCCGGGTGGCGAAATAGTTCTAATAGGTCCCGGAATATAAAGGGCCACCGAAGGAACACTGGTGAGTTTTAGTCAGTAAAAGTCTGACACAGAGGACGGGATTAGTCATTTGATGATTTTCCGCCCACCAAAAAAAAAAGGTCCCCTTTTTCAAGTTGCCGATCAGTTAAAGATCAGTTCCGATCTCGGAGTCGGTTTCTAACAACAAATAACATTTACGAACAACAACATTAACGGCGTAACGTTAAATGAAACCGAGGATATTATTTTGATATGTGTATAAGAACGTTAGCTACCGATACTATCGCCTAGTGTCCCCTTAGTGAGCTATGATGAAGCATTAAGCTAGGTCAGCATGCAGTATGACCCCTACTCACCCCTTTTCTCTGATGGCGTGCAGTTGTTTCGGGGAGAGCGGATGCGGCTCGACGCCCGCGTCCAGCGCCGCCGCGTCGAGCTCGTCGCATGGCGGCGCTACGATGATGTCCGACGGCCGATTCCCGGGGCCCGTGAACCGAGATGGTGGAAGTACTGCGAATTTTATATGCTGTTATAGAATATATTATAGGCACATTGTGTCCCCGAAATATAAAGGGCAACCAAAGGAACAAGGGCGGGTTTTAGTAAAAGCTTGACACTCTTTCCCTCCCCGCCTAGGGCGGGAGAAGTAATTTAATGATATCCAATTCTCAAAAAAAAAAGACTCAAGCTATTTTAATGTTATATTCTGTAAATTCAATGTTGTTAAAACACAAAAAATTTAGGAACAAAAAATGTGAGAAAATTCTATTGTTAAGCAAAATTTTTGTTTTATTTTGAATGTGGATGGCAGTAGGATTAGACATAGATGTAACAATTTATAGTACCTAGATTGTTTGCAAGATGATATAGGAAGGGTTGGTTGACACAGAGCTTACTGCTAACATAGACATGGAGAAGAGATTGTAACACTAAAATTGTATGCCATCCATGGCTATCTACATAATTTAGCCTAATTTACCGAAAGTGGAAAAAGTAGGATTGTGAAAGTAGGACTTGCTAATTTATTATTATGATTAATTAAATGTTACAATAAAATAACATTAATTTGGTAAGTTAATTAACATGTTCCAATGAAATTAAATATATATTATTTTATTTTTCTTTATCTTGCTTTTAAAAATACTTCATTATGTTTTTTTTTTATGTTGGAATATTCATCAAGTCACTCAAAACAAAGCCAGATAACATAAAGTGTTTTTCAAACACTATTGTAGATCTTAAAAAAAACATTGATTTAGCACTTTATGGATAATATATCATATCTCCTTAGTTTTTTCCGTTTATGGCCAGCTTTCAGGCTACCAGATCCAGTTGAATACTACTTCATTTACTTCAAATAATATGGTTACAACACCAATTACATTATTGAAGATATTTTACATAATTATCCATAGAATATTGTATTATTTTCTTATAAATTAAAATTATTACAACTATTAAAATATAAATATATTTATGTCACATTTACAATATAAATTACATATCAAGACACAACAAAAAATTCAAACAACAATTACAATGTCAAATAAAATACTTTACATTTACATTGACAACAACAATTGGATAAATTGTCAGTCTTGTTTCAAGAGAAAGAAATACAGAAAATGATATATTTATGACCAGTTGTCACCAACAGTTTTAGTCATGTTATGTTAGAGTCTGGTCCTCAATTCCCATGGGTCATGTTGTAATGTTACATAGCTTATGTTTTATTCTAATTAATAAGCCATATAATTGAAAAGTTTCAAAATATCTATTAAACACTACTGTGTTTTCATCAAAGAATCACAAACATTCCCACAAAATTTTAAACCATTCTTACAAACTTTCAAATTCGTAATATTTGTAGGATTAATATAATGAACTAGCTTGCACCCGCGGCTTCGCTCGCGTTAGAAAGAGACAAAAAGTACCCAATGTTACTCTCCATCCCTTCAACTATCTCCACTTAAAAAATCACGTCAATTCGTCGCTCCGTTTTGCCGTGAAAGAAATACAAACAGAAACAGACAGACAGACAGACACACTTTCCCATTTATAATATTAGTATGGATACAATATTAAAATAGAGTAGAACATATCTTTATTAGTTAACATACAAACATACCATCCATAATAAAAACCTATACATAATTGTACAAAATGAAGTCTGTAATGAAGATTCCTGCTGAGTGATTAACATTTTTGTAGTGAAGAGAAAATACTCATTATCTTGTAATAAACTATTTTAATGACATGGATGAGAATAACTTCTTAACAATGGACATTTTTTGTTACAAATGTTTCATATTTTCTAGATTATACTTTAAGACATTCAGTAACACTAGACTCTAGTTGATTTTTTGGTTCTAAGATTTTTTTAAATAGCTTTTTAATTTTACTTCAAAGAAGGAGAAAAATAATTTGTTACTTAATAATTTCATTGTATATCTGTTACTTCAAACTGGTTACATTATACTTCATCAGATATAATGTCTTTTTTCTATGTTAGCAGGGAGTATAAACACAAAGCCCCAAACAGTCATACCTACTCCTAAAAAGTAGGTCAAATTTATGGTTCACTGTTAGTCAATCAATTTCATACATACATAGCTTTATAAATAGGTAAGCACTGGTTTCTTTGCTTACCTACTCTTTAAAGATGATTGGTATTTTTTTTCTATTATAGGCACACTCTTTGTGACAAAGTAATTGTGGTAAAAATATTATAATACTGATGTAGGCACAATACACTATTTTTTTGCCTCAATTTATAGATTATGCAAGAACAATGTGGTGCATTGTAATTGAAAGTAACACAAACACATAGCATAACAAACCAACAACAAAAAAGCAGTTCTCACCAATGGGGAAAGTTTTCCAATGATAAAGGAAGTCCTCAGCGACTTGCTTGATGTTGTTGACGAGCTGCTCCACCTCGGGCGGCGCGCCCACCAGCTGCACGTCGAAGTGCAGCGGCTCGCGCTCCGGGGGCGGCGCCTCCAGCACCAGCGAGCTCGGCCGAGACGCGCGCTCGCCTTCTCCAGACATCCTCAGATATCCCGCAGCATCCACTCTACACTCAATTCCCGTCTCTCTAATCGCATAATGATCGCAGTGGGCGGAGAAATCACTTAACACCGACCTCTTATTGTTTTGTTATTTACATTTTACCAATTTATTCTAAAAGACACAATGACATGATTGACGACGCGTACCCACTGTTAAATTCACACATTCCAGCCAGCTGCGGGATCCGATCCCGATTTATAATTTGTTGAATGTTTTGATCACATAAAAATAGCTTCTCGTAAACGAATAAAATTAAAATGCCAAGAATGAAAACCAATCCCAGCCGCAGGCCACAACCGCAACCAACCAAGTTGAGTTGACAATTCTTGATACCGGAATACGATACGATTTACGAAATGATCAAAAGAATGACATTCTGACAGACAGAAAGTATACATTGATTGAAGGGGGGTCTATAAGTACCGTTCTTTTTACGTTAAATGAAACGTCGTTCCTAACGCCTCTTTGTTTTCTTTTGTTACTTAGACAAAATTAATAAAACAAACAAAGTTATGAATTAAACTTTTAAAATTCGGCAAGTATTTACGTTCTGATAAATTTTATATTTTTGATCAAGAGCTCTACTATTCATTTTCTAAGGCTGAATGTAACAATGTCTATGACAGCCGATGAAGACACAAAAAAAAAGTTTCATTATTGTCAATGTGGTAATTTGTGGACTTGTTTGTTATTTACAATAAAATCTTAAAATACGGGTTTCATTGACAAAAGTAATTTGCATTTACGGAAAATTTCAAAAATTCCTGCGTATCTTGCTAGAACCGCTATAAGTGTTGTATTTATACGCTTTATACGTTGATTTTCTTGGAGAGCCCGAAGGTGATCGGATTAGGTATGTCCTACATAACACTTAATTTATTGTAGAATTTATCACTTATCACCCGCGGCCTGTGTTCAATCGCGTTTTTGCTCGTGAGAACGTTTAATGTTAGTTTTAAGATAGGTAAGTCTTCGTTTTATTGATGTATGTTTTCGATTTCCTTTGTTTTGCTAATTTCGGCCTAACTCTTTCAGAGAACCATGGAAGCAATGGACATTCAGGCCGTAGAGTCGAAATTAAGTGACGTCACTGTGACGGCCATTCCTATGAGCGGGAAGAATATTCATAAAGACTTGAGCCATGGAACTAATAGCCAGGCAACCATATCTACTGTTCCCGCGACGTCGCCTTCGTCTGTTGGCAAAGATAAAGATAATGGGATGTCGAAGTACGCCCAGTTGCTAGCCGTCATCGAGGAGATGGGTAAGGAAGTCAGACCAAGTTACTCAGGCAGCCGTAGCTCTGCTGAACGCCTGAAACGTGGCATCATCCATGCCAGGATCCTCGTAAGAGAATGTCTCATTGAAACTGAAAGGTCTGCGAGGCAATAGCTTGCCGATGGAGAAGTCTTCACAGTCAATTTTAGTGTACCTCGAGTCTTGGAAAAGCATGATATGGAATTAGGAAAAGGAATGTAAAACTGCATGTTTGTTATTGTTGATTGTATTGTGATGGAACCTGGTATCTTAGGTATCTAAACAGGTATATAAAAATATGAAGGAGTAATAACCATAAGATCATTTTCTTATTTATCTATTAGCATGCTACATACCATGTTCCGACATAAGACAATACTTCAATAAACTATAAATGAAGGCCATTGAGATGTCACATCAAATCAGTGTAACAATGCCCAATTTGAGCTATCATAAATTAATATCTATGGACTCTGGAACTTGGAGTCACTTATGAATACTTCTTGCTGTACCTATTCATTCTAACATTTGCTTCAGTAGCCAATGTTTTGAATAACTTTTTTATACAAAATTCCTTTAACAAACATTATTTAAATAATAGTAGTAACAGTATATAACTATAGGTATGTATCATTTATCAAAAAATAGTTCATGACTAAAGAAAGTTATTTATGTTATGTTAACATACACTCAAAACATTGACTACTAAGCAACATTTAAAATAATAAATAACATTTTCTCCTTTACTTATAGGCTGTAATTCTATTTTTTATTGTTTTTAACTGACAAGAATGGCAATTTGATTGTTTCAGAAATGATTATATAGGTAAAGGTTTTGTGATTGGTTTAAATTATGAAAGATTTAACTGTTTTACTGCAAGATTAGGCACACTGCTGAGTTTGAAACTTTTTGTGTAGTTAAAGAAAAAATAATTAGAAAAGGTAATTTTCTTTTTATTATTGTGAACAAAGCAATATTTATTAGACCCACTGTGTGGCACTAAAAGCAATTTTTGTAGTAAGTAACCCTTAATACTTTGTTATAGGTATAAACAAAATCACTTTTTTGCTCCATTATCTGGATTTACAAAAGTATTAAATTCAGCAGGATATTTAAAACATCTTATTTATTAGAATTAAATATAATTCAGGGTACTTAGACATAAATTTAAGAGAATTTAGTTTAAACTTATGACATACAGAATGGATGTAATAAGTTACAAGTAAAAGTAATCATGAATTTATAACAGAGGTGGCCTTAGAGACCTTTGTTTATACAAATGGTAACAAAATACTGAATTAGTTTTGTCTTTACTTCAGAATGTTTTGCAATAGTCACTCTTTTTCGCATACTTTTATGTCAGAATGTCCAATACATTGTCAGCTGAGCTCTTCTCTTATAGAAGTATGCCAGAAAGAGAGACTTGCAGAACCAACAAACACCTTTCAGTTAACAAGTGATTTGTCCTTCTGTCATGTTAGGCTGAGATCTTCAAAATATACTTAGCAAGTCGTTCATACAAAGATAAACATAATTTGCAAATTTATAAGGTTCATATTGGCCTGGATAAGGACTCTATGCTGATCTTAAGCCTTCATGGTTGTAAAACCAAATTTATATAGTATCTATTTGTAATTGTATCCATATTTACACTCCTTATTGTTACAGAGTAAAGGCCACCCCTGATTCCAAAGAAAACAATCCCTTTAGTTGGCTGCACATAAACGAATTTGTCAGGCATGCATGAAGCATTTTTTTCAAACTAACTTTAAAATTTCTGGGTCAAATTTGCTCAAGCATTCTTATGCTGGATAGCTGGCTTACACGCATGCATGTTTGACAACCATAACAATGATGTGGCTATCCATATTTATTGAAAACATTTGATTTGATAGTGATAAGTGGTAAATGTAAGTTTGGCAGTTGAGAATACAATAGTAACTGATTCAATGGCTAGAAGAAGTTTGTTCCGTTTTCTTGAAGACTTCTCACTGAGGCACAGCTTGAAAAGAGTAGCAGTAGTATTGTATATTCTTGATAAAGTTGAAGTTTTCACATTCACAAGTACCTCTCCTAGCCATTCAATCGCCATACTAGTGAGACAAAACGGTTTATGAACAGTTAAAATATCCTGAATGAAAACAGGCTGTGATCGCAACATTTATTGTGAACATCTACCTCAAACACAAACAAAATATTAATATTTTAAATGTTTAATGTCAGTGTCGTATATTTAATCTCTGGCATAGCTTGTTTACATAAAGTTTTATGTAACATTTTGAAAATTTAAATATTGTTCCAATTTTACGGATCGTTGGCGCTACTGGGCTGGTGTTTAAGTAATAATTTTAATCAGACCTATAAGATTTGAGACAATTTTGCTATCTCCAGTTTTTAACGCGCAGGATGAGCCCGTATGGATTCATATATTTGCGAAATCAACCTTATTTTGATAATATCTTAGGTTTTTCTTGTCTTATCTACAACATTTTACTATTGTTAAATTGCTCAAGTTATAGGGTACAAAACTTCTGCTTTTAATTATTTCAATTCATTGGTGTTTTTGCGTAACTTAATGACAAGACAGCACAGTGGCGCCACAAATAAAAATGTGTTTAAAAACAGCACAATAAACTTTATCTAAATCTATTTAAATATAAAATCAAATCAACTAATTACTCTTGTTTTACGATATTACGTTGATATTATGCAAGTGTCTTGGTTGTTTTATAGTCATATTGATAAAATCCCAAAATCAAGCATTGCAGTGGACAGATAAAAACAGTAGCTGTTTATGATATACATATTATATTAGCTTTGCTGTCAGCGTAAGCTACGCGTGACGGAGCATGTGAACGGAGATGTTTCTAGGATACACTACACCCGAGCGATCAAAATTGTACTGGCAGCGCGGCGCTGCGAGGTGCGGGCGTCCGCGACGTGTTGAATTTGTCCGCGACGGAGACGGCGCGGGTGCCCGCGACGGACACCATGCGACGGACGCCCGCTTAACGCATCGCACGGCCTAAAAGAAGAAAAAAATCTTTACTACTGATTGATTCTGAAGGTCGTAACCCCCACTATACATGATTCTATCTCCGAGGCGCCTATTGCACGCTAGGTTTCGACGTCAGTCTTACCACTATCAAGGATTGCGACTGATGGTTGCATGAGAATGATTGACAAGTTACTATCAAGCAAACGGTATATTCTTTCGTCATTCGTGACTTTTGGAATTGATTGATGAAAAAGCTAACATGTAATGGACGCCGAGCGCTCTTGCGAGATAGAGCAAGTTTATAAGTAAAAGGAGTTAATTTCTTGAATTTCTCTTGTACTGTTTACATCTGTCCACTGATTTTATTTGTGACCTCATGATAGATTACGTCATAGCTTGTAAGAAACGTGCTCATTGATTTATGATCATTATCGTTTGTTAGTGTTAAGTTGTGTATATATTTAGTTGTAGTGCCTACCATTCAATCACAATAGTTCAATATAGGAGTATGGACGGGCACCAATTTATTTAGACAGTTTGCTGGAATCTTTAGACTTACAAAACAGTATAAATAACGACTTTAAACTGCAGATAAGGTGATACATAAACATGTTTGTACTCATGATCACGAACTATTTTTCCAAAGAAAGTTTTTGTCCAAAATTCCTAAAGAATGCGCGTTATCTTTCAACTGTTGTTGAGCACGATATGTAGGTACGAAAATCAAAGCGGTCACACCAATAACGTAAACAGTGAAAAAAAAAAATATTGGATTGTTATTATGAGGACAAGTATGTGTTTACGCATCAATCACTTTATATAAGTTGCAGTTCAAACGCGGTCCATCTGCTTAGAGTCTTAACATTATTTATTTTATTTGGTATTTAAAAAACAAGCCGATACGAATATACTCAGAAAATACCACCGATTTTAGACTTAAATAATTTCAACCATTATCCCGTTGCTCGTCTATACTGATCCATGTTCAAATGTTAGGAATTTCGGTCCAACTGCCGTCAAGTATACTTCTTAGATTAACTAGACGTAAGAAGAATTTACGAAGTAGATTTTAAACTCTTATAAAATAAGTTACCACTAATAAATAATGTACTTACGTAAATAAATGTTATTGTAAATGTAACCCCTTGAAGTCCATTTCGATTGATATTTTTGTATTTATATATTTTATCTGTCATTTTTTAAATTTTGTATCGTCTTTTTTTTTAATGTATGCTCTTTGTTACTTCGCTTAGGATTCATTGTTAAAATACAGTCATCGTCATCGAAATGTACTAAATTTTCGACTCATTTGTGACTCTAAGGCGGAAATAAATATACATTAGTTAGCAACTAGTTTGGCTTAGCTATTCTCCGTCTTTATCGTGCCATCGCAGTTTCACAGTTGTGCGATAGTGACAGTCATATTGCACATCCGAAGCACTTGCTAAACAACGTTTATTTTACTATGCCGAGGACTGTATTTTAATAAGATACAAGACGATCAGTTTTTAAACTTTTGAGTTTTTTTGACAACATTTTTATTACATTTGGTTCACAGTATGGAATTGTCTCCGAATCGCTGTAGGTATCTTAACGAATATGATGATAAATGTTTTCATAAACATTCTTTATGTCGATGATTCTATTGTAAACAATAATTTTAAATGTATACGTCTATGGTAAAGCGCTTCCAATTAGACATTCTCTTGATGACTTTGGATGCGGGCGGTACCAATATTAATGTTTTTAATTGGAAGTGCTTCTGTAACAATTAAAACGGCTTTTGATTTTATAAGAATACTTTGTTACGATTGTAATAAGACAGAATTTTCACAATTACGACAATATAAAATGATAGCGTATACGATTTGTAATTTACTGTATACTCCTCTAGGTAACATAAGCAGATCTTAGAAGTTGTCTAAACAGAAATTACTATTTTATTATCTTCAATGAAATCATAGTTTTTACGTTATGAGAGTATATTTACATATCTATGTATTCGAGCGTACCTTGGTGTGAAATTGTTTTATACTTTTTGATGGCAGTATAAAGTTCAAATGTTCACTTTTAGAACAAATTATTCTGAATAAAACTGACATCTAATGAATATAGTTTTGATCAAACATTTGGAACTTTATATAAACCTGAGTTATACGAGAACAGTGATAGAATTGTTAGATCGAATAATATTGAGGATACTGTTATACTTTGTAAAGCATACCAATGTAAACTAGCATTATAGTAATTGCAGAGCATTCTTATATATTTTTTGTGCTGTTGTTGACCACGACGGCGCGTGACCTTCCAAATACAGTGAAGTTCTTATGGAAGAATCCAATGTTTATAAATTTAGTATATTATAATTACACTACACTTTCTATAATAACATCTTGACTGACAGTAAATACTGTACTGATATACTGAGTTATATATTTTCTGCATTCAAAATATTTCTACATACAAATATTTAACTATATAAAATAAAAGTGATATCGTGCCGTCGCCAGTCAAAAGACTCGTGATTTCGGGACAGTCCTATATTGTTCATTACCTTCCTTTATGTCCCAATGTAATATGTAAGTGGCGAACCACAATACAGTACAAATTTTAGCAAATTATTATCTACATGTAACGTTGTGAGTGTAATGAAGAGATACCTTTGCTCGTCTTTATAGCGTTAGTAATTATTCATGTATGGGCATATTTTTATTACAATAAATGGGTTTAAAATAGTAACATTTTGCTTTTATTTTGTTGTGACCTTTTGGGTAAGTTGCCCCTATTGCCTGGAGAATACTCTGGGTAGACACAAGATAAGGCGGTATTTTTTACGTAGTCCAATAATGTTAAACTGTTACACAAAGACACACTAATATGTTTTGATAGACTTACCTTGATTTAAAAGCTTTATTCAAGTTTCTAAGCTACCGTTAACCAGCACGGTTAGCGTAGTATCTTGGCAATTGAAAGCTAAGCTGCGTATCTTGGGTTCGAATCCTCCAAATATTTATTATATGGCCCACAATTTCTTGTTTCAAGTCTGGCTGTTTGTGTCTGTCAGCTTATATGTTTGTAAACATTTCCACAATACAAAATATATTTCTAAATCCTAGCGAGGCGTGGCCAAATAAAGCTTGAGTAGCGTTGATTATAAGCTGCTGTAAAAGGCATACAGTACACCATACAGCTAGCAAATCTAATGTTCCACTGTAAAAAATACTCGTAAAATTCAAGTAGACAATTATCTTGACATTCCTCAGTGCAATGGCAGTTTGGCAGACCAAATGGCGCTGGGACACGGGCTACAGCGCCGACTCCGTAGAGTGGTGTCCAGTGGAGCCACACCGGGATGTGCTCGTCTGCGGGACTTATCAGCTCGATAAGAATGCTCAGCCAGGTACAGTATTATACTTGAACATTTATTCGATTCAGTAGGGCTTGTGGGGAGCATCGAAGCCAAGTAGATAATAAAAATCAACTAGTCAAAACCAGTCAGTTTTCTAAATCATTAATGGGCGGATCAAGCCTATTCAGAGGAAGTGGGGTCACGTAACCATAGACCAAGCCTTTAATCTAAAGTGGGAGTTCAGTCAAACACAATTCAATAAATTGTAAAATTATCCTGGTCCACACATTTAATCAGAATGACCCTACCCAGGGATCCGTAAGATTATATAGACCTCTCTGCTCGGAATTTGAGTTTCAACCTATAGGCTAAACTTTGGCTTTTTTGAGAAATTGACACTTACACTCACATTCCACAACCTTTATAAATAATGTTAAACTTTCCAGAAGATACATCAGCGAAGCAGACACGACTAGGAAGGATATATCTATTTACAATCAACAAGAACACTACAGAATTAATTCCCCTCCACTCAATAGACACTTCAGGAATATTAGACCAAAAGTGGTGTTACCATGCCATTCAGGAATATCCCACGTTGGCCGTCGTCACATCCGTTGGCACCCTACAACTTTACCGTTTGACCAATGAGAATGGAGCTTTACAACTGGAACTGTGGTTAGATTACTCGATTGGTGAAAATGTGTTGGCCCTCTCCGTTGATTGGTCGACTAATAAAACAAGTTCAGAAGAACCTCGCTTAGTGGTTAGTGATTCTGCTGGTTGTATTCATATTTTGAAAATTGCTGAAGATGGATTGTCGGCCATTGGGAAATGGAACAGTCATGGTTTCGAGGCGTGGATTGCAGCTTTTAATTACTGGAACGCTGATGTCTTTTACTCAGGTGTGTAGTTTTTTTTTAACTGAGTCATTCAGTAGAGTTATGAACCCGGCAGGCAGACGCTGTTCTGCCACCTGACAGCAGCGGTCACATACCGGTATGTGACGCTGCTGGCAGGTCTAATTGTTCCAGGAACAAATTGAAAGCTACACACAAAATTTTATCCAAATCGGTCGGTGGATGAAACACACGTACAGAAGAATTATGTATCAAAATAATAGGTCTTATCACAGATTTTCCGAACAAAAATGTCAAACTAGTGTAAGCTGCTCTAATTGGTTGTTGATTGGAGTCAATGTACCTACTATAATGTTGTTTACTACTTATCATTTAAGGGGGCGATGACTGTGTATTCAAGAGCTATGATGTCAGAGTTCCACATGTACCCTCAACTGTGAATAAGAGGCACGAGGCTGGAGTCACGGCGATCAGGAGCCATGTAGATGTAGAGCATCGATTGTTGACTGGAAGGTAATGCTCCATTGCTAACCTTCCTGACGTAATTGTATTATTTACTAGCTTCTGCCCGCGGCTTCGCTCGCGTTAGAAAGAGACAAAAAGTAGCCTATGTTACTCTCCATCCCTTCAACTATCTCCACTTAAAAAATCACGTCAATCCGTCGCTCCGTTTTGCCGTGAAAGAAAGACAAACAGACAGACAGACACACTTTCCCATTTATAATATTAGTATGGATTGAAACATTGGTGCCGATTCCCTGGTTTACAAACTAAGCTAAATTTAAGTTCAGTGTTTCCATTTCATTAAAAAAAAGGACAGTAGATAAAATATTTGTTTAGTTTAGTAATATTTGGATTTGTATGGGCATGCGCTCACTATATCAACTCCGTAGCGTCACCGGATCGCCTCGGTTATAAGGCGAGTCGGTGCGGAGTGGCTGCCGGGTGGCTGTAATGAGCTATGACCTAAAGAACTATAGAAAATTTAAACGCGATTAAACATGGCCACTAAAAAAACGTAATTTACTTCAGGCGCTGGCTAATTTGACAGGATAATGTATCTTCTTCTTCTGTCCTTTCCTTAATAAAAATGAAAAGAAAAAGATGTACCTAAATTTTGCTTACTTTGTGAACAGGATAATCAGCACCATTTTATCTACTAATTTGTGTTTTTTCTTCTAATTATGTAAATTTGAATGGTAAATGCAAAGTTGTAAACGAAAAAGCTGCAACGGCTAGGGTAGTTTCTAGTACTATAATATTATCCCGCAGAGATTTCCGCCAAAATCTAACTGTGCCTTGGATGCAAGATGTGGCAAAAATGCAACACCGTCTATGCAGAACAAACGTCCTTCCCAAGGTTTTCCAATGTTTTCTTTATTTACAGCTACGACGAAAAAGTCCGTCTTTGGGACACGCGGAGCCTAAAATCCAGCGTGGAAGAAATCGACGTCAATGGAGGTGTTTGGCGGCTAAAATGGCACCCTAACAAAACGGACACCGTTTTAGCGGCCTGTATGTACGGCGGGTTCCGCATCCTGCGAGTTGATGACCAAATGGAGATCCTTAGCGAGTATTTAGAACATGAGAGTATAGCCTACGGTGCAGATTGGCGGTCTGACGGCGACTTAGTTGCTACTTGCTCTTTTTATGATTGTAAAATGCATGTTAGTGAAATTACTAAGTGAAGTACTTGTAAATAAAATGTAAAAAAAGAACGTCTTCTTTTTTTAAAAATACAGATTTCTGCCGCGGCTTCGTCCCCATGGAAGCAAGTCTATCAACAAACAAATTCACTGCAGCGTTTGGACCTAGTTTTTTGCCCTTTTATTTGTTAATGCAAACAAACTTCACTTTGTAATGTTTTAAATATATGGTTTTTTTTTATATTTACTTTTGAATATGGTTGAATACCAACCACACATAAAGACGGACTTTGCTATATATAAAGTTGTGTTATAACATTATTCAGGAAGCAGTACAAATAATAGTCCAACTCTCATTTTAAACATGTTGTATTTCAATTTGCTTATAATGTCATGATAAATATAATTTATAACAATTACATACTTAATAAAGTAATCATTTGCCATAAGTGATAAAAAAATTCTTACACCATTTACATTTCAAGGCTTTGGATGATGTTGATTGTTCGTTCGAGTTCATGCGTTCATTGTCCCAATAAATTTTTAAAAACACTAAACTGGCCTGATTCTCCCTACTATAAATTTGTACCTTAACATTTTCTAAATAAAGTCTATTTTTCTATTCACTGGAATTAAAGTACGTTACCAACGTCGCACGAAGCTGGCGTGCTCACTGTCTGGCAAACGAAGACAGCGCCTTATGTACTCTTAGACGTGCGCACTTCAAACGTATGAGCGCTGTCATTATTAATATTTAAAATATACAATCATTATGTTTTATACATACTTAAAATGTTATGCATTTATTGCTCCTACTGGCAGTATAGGTGTGTCAATCACATTATTGTCTACCCTATGAGAAAGTTCGGTGGAATTAAAAAATCCGAAAGCTCATACTGTTTGAAGTGACACGTTTAATATTATGTAAGCGTAAAGTTTTCGGTATAATTAAACATTAAGTATAAGAGCGCTACACACATCGTGTATTATTTATTTATCCACCGATAACAATGCAGTATCCACAAACATACATATTAATCCATTACCAAGCTAAAAATGTAAATTTTCATAGACCCCAAAACGATTTTTATATATTTTTTTTATTTAAATCACAAGACACTATTTATTTAGACTAGTTTTTGATACTATAATGGCAACTAAATAGTTGTTTATTTATTATTTATATTTTTTTACATAAAAAATATACTTATTACATCCAAGGTCCGTTTATTACTTTAAAATATCACTGCATTGTTTCATGATCATGTAAACAATTGGGAATTGTGTACAACAAACGGTTTATGATGAGTACACATACACTATATAAAAAAAAAACGAAAATATAAAATATATTACTAGGTACATATTGTCGAATAAACACATAAAACGAAGTGAGATTTTTAGTTTAATATCGAACAAATAGGTATATGTGCTAACTTACTCATCACAAACGTGTTGGTGACCCACCGAACTGCCGCACGGCTCGGCGCTGTCCGCGAGCAGTCGAGTGCGGCCGCGCGGACACGTACGCAGGCGCGCCCTGATACTACCAATACTGTCCATTCGATTACAATGCCACATGATGTCATATAGTACATTACGTCTTATAAAATGGTGTTCCGATGCATAAAACTGCTATTTACATTAACCACTATATTTACACATAACTCTAGACTTTAGATTACCAAGAGTCGCGGTACACAACTCGCCGGTGCGTATAACATCTGTACATATCGCGGCACGGGCACTAGGTCGCGGGCGGCGGGCACAATAAATTACTCCTACAAAATGTCAACGGGGAATCTATCTACAATTGCTTCTATGTTATAGGCCTGCCACACTATGCCCTTCGCGCTGCTCATCGTTCTGCTCCTCGCGCTGCCGCGATGTTTCCCTTTCTGGCCACATACTGTTCTACTCGCGGAATTAATCGCGACGATCTTCATATGGCTCACACGCGTATTGCTGGTACTTTGATACGTGCGCAAAAAGCCGACAAAATAGGGAGCGACGGGCATGACGAGCAGCATGACGAGTGGTAAGGCGAGTATTGCGGCCACACTACGTCTCTGCCTCCTTTCCTCGTTACTTCCCAGGCCACTCGTCGCGTGTGTGGCCGCCGCATTAGAGTTAGACAGGTGGCGGTGATCGCTAGGCGTGGCGCGGGCACAGCGCGCGGAACTCGTCCTCGTGCAGCGCCCAGGCGGGGGCGGCCGCGCGCGCGCACGGCAGGTGGGCGCGCGCGCGGCAGGCGCGGGCGTGGCACGCGAGCGCGGCGCCGGCGCGGCCGCAGTGCGCGCAGCGGGCGGCGCGCGCGGCCCACACGGCGGGCGCCAGCCCCCACAGGCGCGCGCCGGCCGCCACGAGCCCGGGCGCCCACACGGCGCACTCCGAGTGGAACCACACCTCGTCGGCGCCGCCCGTGGCGCCCGTGCAGTAGCGCCGCCGCGTCGCCTCGTCCAGCGACCTGACACAATATTTATGTTCACTTGACTTCCTAACATTTATAATTTGATAAAGCGCAGGTTCATTGACCTTTTTTAGTATAAGGAGGTTGATGACCCGCATTTTGATTCGAATCTCACAAAAAAAGACTAAAAAAATGCAAGAGTTCGAACCATACCTGTACTCGTCACAGTCCGTGTCGAGCGCATAGGGCCCGAACAGGTCGCCGAGCGCGGCGGCGTGAGGCCCGCGGCCGCAGAAGGCGCAGAGCCAGGTGGCGTCGGGCGTGGTGGCGTCGTAGCGCAGCCCCAGCGTGCTGGCGTGCAGGCCGCGCACGCCGCGCACGCCCCGCACGCCGTTGCGGAACTCCTCCCCGCCCTTGCGCCGCGCCCCCGTCTCCTCTTCCTCGCCCGTGGATGTGTTCATTACGCTGACAGAGAGCGGAGAGTCGCGGGGGCCACGGATCTGGTAGGAGAACAGGTCGAATGTGATGATTGCGAAAACAATGTTATAATTAAATGGGATATGCATAATATATGGCCAAATGAAGCAAATTTTCTTGATACAATTATCCATAATTTTTCGTGAAATTACGATCACTGTTAAAAGAAAACCAAAAAAATTATAATTTGCACAAAAACATTTTTTATGCCAATCGGACCTGATACTGGTCAAAAAATTTTCATTTTCCCCAAAACTGACTGTCATAAATCGCGAAAAAGAAATCATTTGGGCGACACTAATCTAACTTCTTATTCACCAAGTTATAATAGACCTAAGCTTATGCTTTCTGGTTTTAGTTATTTCAAAGGGTAAGATAAATAATAGAAAAGGGTTGCAGTACCTGTATGTAGGGTCCCCGCGACTTGCTGGAGCTGGCGTTGCTGCCGGAGTCGTATGCGTCCTTGGTGTCACGCGGGCCCTTGCGCGGGCGGCGCGCGTCCTGCTTCTTGCGCGCCGCCTTCTTGCGCTCGCCGGCCGGCGCGGAGCGGCGCCGCTTGCGGGCCGCGCCCGGCGCCGGAGCCTCGTCCGCCGACGCCGCGCCCGCGTCCGGCGCCGCCGCCGGGCTCGCGGCCGGCTCCTCCTCCAGCCCCGCGAACATCTTCTCCAGCTGGTTCTCCACCTCCACGAAGCTGGCGGCGGCCGGCTCGGCCGAGTGCGCGTCGCTCGCCTCGGGCTCGGCCGGCTGGCCCTCCGCTGGAGACTCCACTGGGCCGGTCGGGGCGTCCGGCGTCGAGGGGCGCGCACTGCGGCGCCGCGGGGCGGCGGCGGGCGCAGGCGGGGGCGCGGGCGCAGCGGAAGGCGCGGGGGACGCGACGGGGTCGCTCGGAGGGGCGGGCTCCACGTCGGGCCCCGGCTCGGGTCGCGTGGAGTCGGGGCTGGCGAGCACGCTGCGCAGCTTGTCCACGGTGACGGCGGCGGGCGAGGCGGGGCGCGGCGGGGGCACGATGGGCGGGGGCGGGGCGCTGTCCGTGTCTGCGATCATGGCGGCGATGTCATCTATCGTCTCGGCGGAGCCGGAGCGTGTTTTTCTCCGCGCGTGTGGTTGCTCGGGGCGTGGGGATGCTGGCTGTTCCTCCGGCGCATCCGTCTTCGTGTGCGGCGCGTCTCCGTTCTCCCGCACGACGGGCGAGGGCGCGGGGGGCGGGCTGGGCGGCGGCGAAACGCGCGGTGCCGCGGGGGGCAGGACAGGTGAAGGCGCGGGGGGCGTCGGGGCAGGAACGGGGGGCGCGAGAGGCGGGGGCGCAGCCGCCACGCGCACAGTGCGCTCTGGCTTGCGTTTTCTCTTGGAACCGGGTGGGGCGCCACAGGAGTCTGCAGAGTCCTGGGGATGAAATATGTTGGAGTTAGAAGTTAACTCAGCCATTTATATAAATGGAAGGGGTAAAAAATATGTAAACCTCATTAGAAGAAGGCGGCGAGGGCGTGGGCGCGGCGCGCGAGTGCACGATGACGGAGTGCGGCGACACGGGCGAGGGCACGAGGCGCTCGAGCAGCGCGTCGACGCGCGCGTGCGGGTGTCGCGGCTGCGCGCGCGCGATGAGGCTGTTGATGGTGGGCGCGTCGCGCACCGACAGCGAGGGGGCGCCGGGGGGCGCGGGCTGGTGCGCGGGGGGCGCGGGCGACGTGGCGGCGCCGTTGGCCGCGCGCCCCCCGCCCAGCGACAGGTCCACACCGACCCGAGTGTACGCCATCAACTCATCGGCGCGGAGCTTTTCTGTTGTAAAAGAAACGACAAAAATGTGATCGCGCATTCGTGAATTTCGTATGTGGTGTAGAATGAGCTAGTTATACCCTACACTATTGTATTGTCTTTTGGAGTAGAGTGAACACTGTTACTGTCATATATTCTGCAATGAATCTTATAAAAAACGTATTATAAAAAAAACTACTGGGAGTTGTATTTACCTCTCGACGGCGCCAAATGTTGATATAAGTCTACAGGAGGTAACGCTGCATTTGCTTTTATGTCGCCCGGTGACGGAGTGTGTCTGAAAAATTATATACAAATGTTGTACTATTAGGAGGGACGCATTAGGACGCCATCAAATAATATCGACCTCGGAGTTACCGATGCGGACCACACACATTTCAAAAGGTGTAATAAGAATACTTAGAGGCACTTTTATACCTAGTGTAAATGTTAACTTAGGTATATCAGAGTAAGTTAAAATATTACTACGACAGTCACATCAATATAAATTTATTTCTAGGCTGTAACAATGCAAGTGCACTCTTCTCAGCAACCAAATCAACAGCAGATTTGTAACAAAACAAATCAATCTTAAGAAGTATAAGTCTCTATATCATTATCAAATGATCAATGGCCCTTACCTCATGTGATGTTTATCGGGTGGCGTGGGCGTGTGTCTGTAGAGCTCGGGCGGCGTGGCCGTGTGTCGGAACACTGAGTTCCCGCCGGCCGACTTCAACGCCTGCAATTGCAACAGACCCTACGATAGTCACCGGTAAGGCAGATTAATATAAAGAAGTTAGTAGTATGTACATGGACGTTATTTTTTAAAGCAGTGTGAGATGTTTGGTGGTATAAGAGCTTTTTAGTGGGTGCTGGTTAATTGGGAGTATTCGCTTGGAATGAACACACATTTCAACCAATGTGTATGTCAGTGTGTGTGTAAATGCTTGCTAATCAGTGATGCTGTACTAGGTACAATACAGGCGAATGTTCTGGTGACATACTGTCCTTAAGGTTGAGTATAGTTAATTAAGAAATTTGCCATAAAGAGAATAAATGCCGCTCGGTATATTTCACATATAATTTTATGTTTGCTTGCGCAGACCGTCATAATGAAAACAGTTCAATCAACACAACCATTCATTACACACAGACCTATCAGCGAGAAACTGGTCATTATAACATTACTATCAGTGTGTATTGGTTTCAGAAAGGCTTGCCATCAAAAATAAATACGTGCCTAGCAAGAACGCGCTAACTGATAACTATTCGGTTCTAACGGAGGAAGTGAAAAGTACCATCTTAACAGATTTTGGTTTAATTTTATTCAACAAACAATATTAAGGAAAAGTCTTTATACTAAGGGAATATTGCGTGATTTCAAGGTCTATATTAATTACATTAATTTAAGAAATTATATTAATTACGTGAGATTTTTCATTTCAATTTTTGCTTTGAAAATGACGTACAATTGTCTTGCATGATTTGACTTTGATTTTTGTTTTTAATAATAGGCTGTTTTAATGAATTTGAAAGACTTAGGAAATGGTTGTGCTAGATTTCGGTAATCGATCGAGTATGATCACTTTGAAAATGGTGACACAAAACAGTTTCAACACTATATTATTATATTGCTCCAATTTTTCAGCAAAATATTAAAAATTGCAGCGTTACTAACTAGTATCGTTAGCGTAATTGTGCTCTTATCGTCGCGAAAATGTAAATACCTGTAAAATTAGTTTAATGGTTGCCTGGTGTATGTTACAAAGATCAGATAATCGGACATTTAAACTTGGTAAATTAACTTACGGAAAATTTTATTTAATTTTTTTTTTTTAAATTAAGGTATTATAATTAATTTATTCCGCCTTAAGTTACACATTTTATAACTCATGAACGGCAGAACCGATTTGGCTGAAAATTGGTGGGGACTTGGGGAGGTAGCTTAGGAGTAGGACCAGGGGACGGACATAGAATACTTTTTATCTTCATTCTTTAGTAACCAAAAATCTACTACAACGCGGGTGAAACCGCGGGGGACAGCTAGTTTCTAATAAAAATAAAGAAGTGAACAAATAATTGATCGGAAGAAAATTGATAGTATGCAAGTGATTAACTTTATCCTCCCATCCTTATTGTCTGGAAAATAATTCTTATTTACTTTATTTTATAAAATACTAGCTTTTGCCCGCGGCTTCGCTCGCGTTAAAAAGAGACAAAAAGTAGCCTATGTTACTCTCCATCCCTTCAACTATCTCCACTTAAAAAATCACGTCAATTCGTCGCTCCGTTTTGCCGTGAAAGAAAGACAAACAGACAGACAGACACACTTTCCCATTTATAATATTAGTATGGATGGATATTATTTAAGTTCATAAACATATATTTTCTTAACATTGCGCTCACATTTTCTATTAACCACTTCACACAACTGCGCGCCTAGTACTTTTGATTGATTTAAGTAATAAGTTTCTCAGTATTTTAAATTTTCTGACATTATCACTTCACATTACTGCGCTCCTATTACTATTGTTCTCTTAAGTTTTCAATCTTTAATAACTATAGGGGAAAATGATTCATCTTTTATAATTATGTTCTCGTCGATTTTTCATTATTTTTAAGATGTATTCTGCTATTCGGGGCGGGGACAAATCCAACGAACCAAAAACCATGAAAATTGGTCTAGCCGATCTCGAGTTATAAGTGTTGTAACAAACCCGACTTTGTTTTATATATATAGATAGATTAATTCAAAGTTTAAAATAACCGAATAAAGTTTAAATTAGCGGTTCGCTTCTCGAATCGTGATGTCACACCTCAGTTCAGTGTTTGATAAAAATTAATGCAGTTATTGTTTGTTTCCGTAGTGTGTTCCATTTGTTTGCAATTTTAAGACTGGTGATTTATACCCGCCGAAAAGTCTGGCTTGCATTTATAAGATCATAATGAGTCCGTCAGTAAACAAATATATAAAACTTGCGATTTTTTGTCACAGATAATCTCAGCTTTTCATTACTCTGATATGCATGTATAATATTTATAAACCTTCCTCTTGAAACGGTTTTTATGTTTTTTTTTATTAAATAGAGCAGGGGTGGCCAACTTAAGTAGACCTAAGGTCTACTTTTTACTAAGGAAACCCTGTGCGATCTACCAAACACATACCTACTTCTTGAAATCATAAATGAAACAGCGTAGTTTAATACACAATCATATATTTTTTAGTAGGTTCTGTTTACATCACATTTAAAATCGTTTCCTTAGATTTACTTAACATTATATCGGTCTTGTATATTATTGTGAGCATTGCGCCTGAGCATTTTGCACAAGTTTATCATAACCAGGTTTGTAGTTGCCAACTGCAAACCTGAACAAATATTAATTTTTTTGCCTGGCAATGATCGACTGGACTAGCAGTCGCGATCGACCGGTCGATCGCGATCGACCGGTTGGCCACCCCTGAAATAGAGGGATTTATCGAATAAAAAAAAAAAACATCAAAAACCGTTGCCTGGGTTTTAATCTAAGCCTACACATGGACAGACAAACAGCGGAAAGCGACTTCGTTTTATATTACGTAGTGAAGTAATATTGAAAACTTAATAACTAAAGAAGAAGTGTTACAGCAACTTGTTGGGGTTTTGACAGTTGGGCTTTCAACAATTTCACCCATAGGCTCGCAACAAGCACAATAGCAAAGTAGTGAAAAACAGTACTTTCAGACTGTATTGCAGATTTTATATCTGCTTATGTCAAAGAGGTGAAGTCTGCAAGGTAATGCATGAAATATAATCTATTACTCATTGTCTTTATGCATACGTATAGCAATATTTACATAAACGTCACCTATAAATAAACATTTGAATTTGAAGCTTCTATGGATATATGTGGTTCTTCAGCCTTTAATTGCCATGGTCTGAATAGCTACTCAAAATTTGCATAGAGTATCCTTCCTCTGTAACACGAAGTGAACACACATGACGCCAAATAGCGGCCTTTAAGTAGGTCTAATTTAATCTGTTTTAAATATTATCTTAAAGATTAATGTGAACTTTTTTTAACGACAACAACTTAAAAAGTTAAAGAAAAACATAGCAAAAAGCATATCTATGTATATCAAAATCACGGATTTTTCCATACAAAAGTCCATTTCATATTAAGCCAGTTGACATAATGCAGGTAGATTTAGTAGACATTTCGTGGACAGCTTTTGCACATTAGGCGTACGACCATACAAAGAAAATAGGCATGGAAATTAACACCGTGTGATAACGACTGCGGTAATGTAATTACGGAATAATTTTAATAGTCATTTAAATAACAATAACTTTTTAAAATAGACAAATAGCTTTAAATCTGTATATTAAACGTATCATGACTAAGGCTGTAGTTTAATATATCTGTTTGTATCATGTAGTGTGTCCGTGTGTCCAGTTTTGCTAAATATACGTACGATTTTCTGATCCCTGGTTATAACTGTACACCATACTGCAACTGTGAGTTACTTCAGGCCTTTTTGGGCTTTATAGAGCTTTAATAATTATTGGCAGTTACTACATGTGTGCTCTAGTACAGTGGTTCATAACCTTGTAAATATTGTTACACCTAAACTGCAAGAAAACATCTCATACCCTCCGCCCGCTAAAGTCGCGGGCAGATGGCATGATTTTTTGTATAGCTTGCAATGATAACAGATGAAGTTTTTTTTTACAAGTAAAAATTATTGCTACTGTGCTCTAAGCTGGAAGAATCTAGTTGCCCTGTTGCCTCACAAAATCTATGGAGAAATTTCTGTTTTGGCATTCTTAATTAGAACGACGATAGAATCTGTTTTTTCTATCGTCGTTGATGATATAATTAAGTACATAAGATGTCGTCCCTTGGCGATACACATGGTTTGTTCAATCCAGATGCAAAACTTGTTTAATATTTTAATCTGTTGCCAATGAATTGACTTTACAGTGAAGATTGATTAATGTTAGGATTTCCACAGTAAAATCTAACGAGGCCACAGATATCTCTTAACAAAACAACTCACAGGGCAAAACAAACAATTATTTATACAACGCGCCCTTTAAAACAATTAATCAATGTCTAAGTTTATACTAGCTATCAGTTTAATAGTGGAGAATCCGCATAACTCGTAGTAATGGTGATTATAAAGTTATTTCTTTTCATATTTAGCTAAGATTTCACTATAAGCATATAGATAAGAAGTCAAGTCGGATGTTTGCACAAGTGCTCGAATGCCGTTAGCGGTTTAACTGGTGCTAAGTAAGTACAAAGAACCATTAATTTTATTAGAACCGTTCAATTTTATGAGATAATTCTAATTATATTTACTTTTACCGCCAACTTTTTTTAAATAAACATGTGATCGCTTATTTGACTTATAATAAACCGCCTAATGTATGCTGAACGTTTTTATATGACATAACACCTAGCCTAGGAATTGTCATAATTCGACCTTCACGAAACATCGAGTACTTAATAAAAATAATATTAATTATTAACGTTTCTGACGCGGTAAATGTCGGATAACTGTCATTGATTTTTTGTCATATAATCCGATATTTAGCTGTGTCTCAAGATGTTTGGGTAATAGAATAAGCATAATTATTGTGATAGATATTATACATTTTCAAAGTACTTAGATTAGAAGTATTTAGAAAAAATCTAGCAAGAATCTTTTCCAATAGCTATTAACTTTTCAATATTTTTTTTTATTTGTTTGTTGACAGGATTATTTTATGATCTTATTAGAGCAAGCGGGGCCTTTTAGCCGCTATAAAAAGCACGCCACTGTGTTTTCTGATTAGATTATTTTGGAAAGCCTTAAAATATTTGTATAGAACATCAGGTAGTTCTAGGTTTAGTGTCGTGTGTTTACAGTTAGTAAGTGAATATAAATGTGATGCTGATGGCAATATTACAGAGGCATTAGCGCAGCTAACAGTTAGGCCACGTCCGCACAGGCAGGTGGCTTGCTTAGCGCCTAGTGTCTAGCGAGTCATCTAGCTAGTAGCTTAGTAAAACAAACGTTCTAAAATGAACGCGACCGGTTGCACTGCGCGCTTAGCGCCTAGCTAGTCGCTTGGCGTGCATCCATGTAAACAAACGTGTTGGTTTTTTGTTGCGAGGCGCCAGGTTGAAAAGTAGCCACTGGGTGAAAACTAACTCGGATTTTTGTAATATTATAGGAGGTTAGAAGAAAACAATGAATGAAATATTGATTGCTTCAGTTTTCAAAAGAGAACCTTTGTGGAACCTTTTTCTAAGATGAGTATCCAAATGAGTTAGTTTTCCTTTAACTTTACTGAGAAGTAGATCAAATTTTTCCGTGGTCATACGCAAATATTTATAAAATTTATCGTCAAAATTATGCAATTGTTAACATTAAACTCCCCATAACTTGACCGTGATTTATTTATATCATGAATCCAACATGGCGGATAAGGTCGTGAATATTTTAAAGATGAATTTTCTGTGAGTAGTAGTTTTAGAGCTATTTTTGAAAGTGACCTCTCGTCAACGTGCCGACAAGCAAATGCCCAAGGCACCTAGCGACCTACCACGCAAACCACCTCATGTGCGGCCACTCTGTATCCAAGCGAATAGCCAGGATGCAAGCCGCTAGGCTCTAGGCGCTAAGCAAGCCACCTGTCTGTGCGGACGTGGCCTTAAGTTATAGTGTTGCTGACATTTCAGCACGAAAAGCCTAAAAAGTTAGCATTTAAAGACAAAACAAAAAGAAATGACGATGCGTCGTCAGAGCCTGCTAAAATGTGTTAAAAGCAAACTTAGGCTTGAGTAGGCCTAGCGGAGCAGCCTATTTCAGTAATTAAACAAATATAAAAATGCTTTAACATTCATCATTTATATGAAGATCAAACGGCATCCAAGCGTCTGGTCCAAATCTTTCACTTTTAGCTGCTCCCACTGGTCCGTTTCAGCCCCTAAGCTATCCAACCAGAGATCAGAACGAAGCGTGTACCTGAAGGGGGTCAGGGGGCGAAGGCGCCGGCACGTGGTAGAGGTGCGGGGGCGGCGTGGGCGTGTGCCACGTCACGCCGCGGTCCGACGCCATGTGAGCCTGCGGCGCGCGCGCCAGTAGGTTCGCCACCTGTAACTGATTGGCGGGACGCTTTATTCCACTTCAATATCTCAACGTACGAACTCCACCAAAGCAGAGAGGAATGGAGAATGAAGCTGGTTCGTAAACCAAGACAATTGGATGCTGTAAGTATTCAGCTGAAGCTAGCGTTGGGATGTGAAAATAATGCAAGCCGATTGGTTGCACAAGACATCTCAACTCTCTGCTTCAATGGAGTCCGGCTCTAAGAGGTAAAATCACAAAAATAAATGTTTGAGGGTGATTTCATGAAACTTTCTGAATAACGCATAGGTATATAAAATCACGAAATGACCTACGGGAACGATCTAACTGTAACCCTCAGAACAGACTAACACAGTTACATTCGTATTTATTATGTTTGTTCGAAGTGACTTCCAAGCTGACTAAATAAAAAAACCAGTACTGCATTAACTGCTACTGAATAGGAGTAGGGGACGAACGACTTCAAAATTGCAGATAAAGCAATGGCCGATACGCTGCATTTCGCGAAAACCTGCACAGTGACCAGCGAACTTGTAAAAACCTATCTAATACTTTAAACAACTGTTTTCAGTGATGACGATAAAGATACGTCAAATAGGTTTATGAGTACGACGACCCTGATACGAGTTTATCGTACAGTGTGTCGCGTCAGTTTGTCTGTATTTTACACCTTGCATTCCCAGTATTAGGCTTTAATTGGCGATCAACCGTGAAGGCTGGTTTAAGATTCATCTCCTAAAATAGGTAAAAGCAATTGATGTGTTAAAGTAACAGCTTTTTCAAGTTCTCTAAGCAACAATTGATGCGATATCGAATTGTATAATTTAATGTAGGTAAGAGAGAATAAAGTTTTGAATTCAGTATTGTAAAAAGTGTCGCTTAATACTAAGCTCCTGTAACCGTTGATATAATTTTATTATCTAAAGTAAACGCCAATCTTATAACAAAAACATCTGTTGGTTCCAGCATCCGATACGGCTGAATCGATTTCGACGCGACTTTCAATGGCAGATAGCTAATGCCATAAGCAGTAACTTACGCTACCACAGGAACAAAATTAAGAGTTCCGAGCGAAAATAAAGCCCATGAAAATTTACGTAAGGTACGGGTGACCGATTATACTAAAATCAGTAGTTACTAATGAAATAGTAATAGGTATATATATATTATTTCGGAAATTGAAACTAGGAGTACAAAACTAGATTTTTTCCCATTTAGCCGGTTTTTTGGCTAGTCATTGTAAGTCTGGTTAACATCGAGGATTCGTGCCCGATTTACGGTTCCCACTTAACCCTACTTCGGGTCATCGGCAACCGACTTCAGAGGTCATATAGGGGTCACGCCTTAATGCCTACTGGACACCGATTGATGTTGTGTGTCAGATTAAGCTAATAAATCGGTATTTTCTGGTTTAATAATTTTCTTTGTTGTTTGATTCTAATAAATACAGTCAATATTTTCGTTCACGATTTCGGGAATAAGGCACTGTTAAAATAAATTTAAGTGCTTTATATTAAACAGCTGCAAGCAAGATGGTCAACCAAGCTTCAATAATTAATCATATATGTTTAGTGTTATTTTTAGAATAACGAACAATTAGTGAAAAAGATAACTCCAGATTGGATAACTAGCCAAATGCGATGCGAATTGACCATGGGTTCCGTATTAAGTCACAATCTTCAGTTTTAGCGTAAGTAATGCGGCAAAAACGGATGTTTTACTATGGAGATGAGCTATAAATTTTTTTAGCACCTGTTAATTTTGAAATGTCTATTTAGTATTGATCCCTGAAAACAAGAATTTTGACCAGAAAGTTATCAAAAAAAAGTAGTCAAATGATTTGACCTCAAATTCAGTTGAGTTAAATTAAGAAGAAAAACAATAATGTATGTTTTGAACTTATTCTAAATTGAATAAAATTAGGCCAGACATTTCTAGATCACACATAGTTTTATTTACATTAGTGTGAGTGTGTAGAAAAGAAATTGATTGATTGTTAGCTGCCAAAACCAATGATAATGTCTGAAATCAGTCAAATAATCAGAACATTCATTATGATGAAAGTGAAGTGGCTATCTGGTTATGTTCAGTTTTGAAAAGTTGATAATTATATAATACGGTATTTGACACTATTAACCGATAAATCTAAGACATATTTTTTTTAAAACCCATCTTTTTATTAGTCTTAAGCATCGGATTTGTTTTTAATTTACTGTAAAATTGGATTTTTAATTGCTTTAAAATCAATAAATAGTTAGTCAATATTGTTGCTAGCTTGTGACGTCACAAGCTGGTATTGGCATACAAAGTATATAGGAGAATTGCATTTTGACAGCTCATAAAAAGTACGTCAATTGATGATGGTGTCAAATACCGGATTATAGCTATTTATTATAACTAAAAGCAAAGAGAGCACAAGAGTAAATAATTGTTATTTTTGGGTTTGGTTATTAACAAGATAAGGACAAGAAAAATGGAAATTTATAAAATAATAACTGTAAGCAAATTATTATTATTACCAGGCCTACTCAATCCAAGGGACATCTGTTGCTATAATAAAATTATAATTTAATGTAAATGACAGTAAAGTATAAAATACAGTATCACAAAAAATGATATTTAAAGTAATTGGTCCTAGAACTTGCGGAAATGTATAAATTTGAAGAGCAAGATTGTTCAAAACAGCAAGATGTTGTGTGAAGACCTTATTTTACCTTGCTTTTGTATTACAGCCCCACTGGAGACCACAGGCCTCTTCTCAAAGGGAAAGGGCACATGCATTGATCTCCACCCTTGCTCAAAGTGGCAATTACAGATTTATGTAATGTCTCATGAACTTACAGTGATATTTATTGGTGCCAATTTTCTTATAGGCAAACTAACGTAAATTTAAGTTAAATGCATCTTTCTCTTTTCTTTTCTTAAAGAAAAGGACAGAAGATAAAATATTAGTTAAGTCCAATTTTCTTCAGGTGCTGTCTAATTTGACAGGATTAAACTAAAATGTATCTTCTGTCCTTTTCTTTAAGAAACGAAAAGAGAAAGATGCATTTAACTCAACTTTATTAAGTTATATTGTTGTCACCCTACTTGTCTGGATATGAACCAGCTCCTACATTATCACAACATTCTCCACTCAATGTATTACTAATAAAAATTGTATAACAAATTTAAAACAACAACAAAAAAGAAAGTAAAAACAGACAGATTAGAAACAACAGATTAGCAGCAATGAAAACACAGGAGCAATAAAAAAGTACAATAGAAACTTTTCTTTAGGAAAACTTTTTTTCCTAAAAAAGTAAAAGTTATGGTGAAGTTCATGTTTCATTGAATTACACTTTCTTTTTGTTACATAGTTAGTTTAACTTTATAAATGACTAGCTGTTTGCCCCTGCGGTTTCACCCGCATTTTTCGTTACTGCTCCGCTCCCGTGGGTCTTAGCGTGATGGTATATAGCCTATAGCATTCCTCAATAAATGGGCTATCTAACACTGAAAGAATTTTTCAAATCAGATCAGTAGTTCCAGAGATTACCCCCTACATACAAACTTACAAACCTACAAAGTTACAAATTTTACCTCTTTATAATATTAGTATAGATGGAAAAAGGCTAGTGGTGTTTGTAAGACTAAAAACATGCATGTTAGTATGTTTAACAATTTGATAAAAGCCATTACAATATTAATTAGTTTTACAACAATAACTACATGACAATAATTGTATTCTTATCAATCTCTGGTTAGATCAAGAGTGGAGTTTTAAATTGTTTAAAATCATATTTACTGGGACACAAATGGTTGTGTATAGTTTTTATAGTTGATAAGAATACATTGCGATGAAAGTGCTACAACTATAGCAGAAAGAATTTTGCTTTATTATTTTACTAGCTTTTGCCCGCGGCTTCGCTCACGTTAAAAAGAGACAAAAAGTAAGTAGCCTATGTTACTCTCCATCTCTTCAACTGTCTCCACTTAAAAAATCACGTCAATTCGTCGCTCTGTTTTGCCGTGAAAGAAAGACAAACATACAGACAGACAGACAGACACACTTTCCCATTTATAATATTAGTATAGCTATAGATGTAAAATCAATCTATACAAATTTAATATGAAGGGACTTTTACTAACATACATGACTGGACTGAATGGCAATACTTGAAGAAAAGAATATTGTTCATTTT
The DNA here is from genome assembly GCA_033675125.1 of Athetis lepigone. Taxonomy (NCBI): domain Eukaryota; kingdom Metazoa; phylum Arthropoda; class Insecta; order Lepidoptera; family Noctuidae; genus Athetis; species Athetis lepigone. Next base: position 18,547,423 of record CM066236.1, read on the forward strand.
GGGTGTCTCATTGTTAATTTATATGATTGAGCTCATCATTGTCTCTTAGGAGGATCTCACAAAATTCTAGGCAAGTAGATAACTGAGACACATCATTCAGAATTCTTTTTACAAACATATATGTCACAGAAGTTAGTATCTCACTGGTGATGTAAAAATAGAGTAAATATTACTTATCAGATCGAAAGTAATTACTGTAAATAATAACAAATTGACCTGTTTATTCACTTACATACCAAGATTGCAATATACTTGTGTCATCTAAGCAAGTGTGTCAATGAAAACAGCTGATTGGTATGTGATTAACACACACTCACACACTCAGGGGCAAACTTACCTACACAAAGGATATTAACATTTTAAACGTTGTATGAGTTTTCGTAAGTATTAGCTGCTTACATTAACTTAAATGTAAGATTAGTGTAAACAGCATGCAAATGAAACACTTCCGACAGGATGTTACGAAATTCATATAGGTTAGTTAGTGATCAACAATACGTGAATAATAAGCACCACCTGCAGGGGGCTCCATCCCGAGCCCAGCTGCGACTGTCGCCCGTTGGGGTTGTGCTGCGAGCCGCCCGACATGCTGCGCGGCGCTCTCGACGCACTGTTTACTACACGTATTCAACACCAGTCGGTCAACAAACACTTCCTCAGTCCACCATAATGATGCCGGCAAGTTTGAAGCCTTCGCCCGCGTAACTGCGCTCCCTTACGACGTGTACAGATACTTCTGAAACGTTTTCATCAGCGCACATTAAATTTTCAACTATCCGTAACGTGCCACATGTACTCCAGGCGCGTAACAACTCACTTCCACCGGTAGCAAACACTTATTCCAAAGAAAACTAAGATTATTTAGTGCATGGTATGGTGTTCACGAATTTGATGCTCACTTCGCGTGACATTTTGAACGCATTTAGGTTTTGAAATTAAGCACTTCTAGCACAAATTGCAGTGTGAATTCGGTTGCTGGAATACTGGACACTGTATCTTACCGAATAAAACTTTATATTTCGCCGATAATTATCACAGAAAACGTAAAAACCCTCAAAGTATTCAATAGAATCGCCTTCACAATGGTGGCCGATTTGGTTTTTGAAAGCACATACAACGCCATCTTGTGACAAAACTTCAAAAAGAAGTCGGTAAAACAGTAAAACGGAAGCATGTTTTCTTTTGTCTTTGGTGCACAAAAAATACCGCGTGCTAGAAAAAAAAAGCATGCACTATAAAGCTTTATTTTATTTGCAATACATATACAAATAAATGATATGGATTTACTTTGAGATGGATCAGTTGTTATTTTTTAAGGATTTTCATAAAAAGTTAATGTATTTATCGCATTTGGTTGCTTATGAGAATAGGTACCTTTCATTTTTGTGTAATGGCATCCCTGACACGTTGCTATAGCAACGATTGTTTTGTTTTCGTTGTGTTATTGTGCTATAGCAAGTTTGTCGTGTTTATTGTCTGCTTAAAGTCGGTAAATTCAATGAAAGATAGTGAGATCACTAAGTTTTTAGTATCATTTACGGGTCAAATTGAATATGTGACCTTTCCTGGTGGTGTATTTGATGATCAAGTGTATGTTCAGTATGAAACTGTGTGGGGACCCGATTGGGAACCTGTGTCGGGTCTTACATCAGGCGCCAGTCAAATGGCACGCTCTGGGGTTGACCCTGAACGAGTTGTTTTGAATTTACCTTTGGAAATGGTATTCAGTAGTACTAATGTCTCTGGGTGTAAGTATAGTTTTACCCGACTGACTCAGAAGAAGGGTAATTTTTTTTGTAATGTTACCCTAGTTCTGGGTTCGACATGTTGTTATTACAATAAATTATCAGTGCAGACTGCAATAAAATGCTAGAGCTACACTTATATGCATATTTTAGTAGAAACCACCCTGATTTTCAAAGATTTTTAAAATACACTTTTATGCAGAACTTGCAAGGGCACCTTTTTCCTGACTGCTCTAGTGCTCTACCATTGCTCTACTGACACAGAATTACGCAAGAATATCAGGAGATATGGTCATGGACGTATTAATAAGGTATAATTGCGTTCTACAGATAATCTAATTATTACAGTTTTGCATAATTACTGTTACAGGGCCACAGATAATCATAACAGTGAGAGCACAGAACACCATCAGTGGTGATGCTCTAAGAGGCTATGCCTTGTTCCTAATGCCGCCAACTGCCGGAACCAATGAGGCCACAGCTCCACTCATGAGGCCTCAAGCAGCCACCCTGCTGGGAGAATGGCTTTCGTGGATAACCGGCAGATACCCTGAGTTGGCAGACCCAAAAATGCTGGCTAGTGGAAAGGATAACTATTGTAAATATTGTTTTTAAGAATTTTTTATTACTTCTTAAAATGGTTTTTAGAATTAGCATTTCCCTTTGGCTTCGACCCACGTTAAAGCTGATTCATCATCGCATTGGAACACAGAACTGTCCAACAAAATATTGCATGAAAGTTTGTCTGAGTAATATGTTTGTTACTCTCACACAAAAACTACTGAACGGATTTTGATGAAATTTTACAGTAATGTAGCTTGTACATCCCAAACATCACGCTAAGACTGCGGAGCGGAACAGGAATCAAAAACATAACGTAATGCGGGTGAAACCGTAGGGGCAGCTAGTATCCCATATTTATGTCATCATTATGATCAAGACGCTCTCTCCCGTGGTTTAATCCGCGTTTTTGGTTACGTCTCCGTTTCATGCCTTTCTCTTATAAACTGAACTAGGTAATCCTGTGTTTCAAACACACAGGATTACCCAGTTCCGTCTAGGAATTGCAATGCAATCCGGCGTCATTTAACGCCGTACGATTATAAAACTAGCGCCTTACTAATAAACGCTGCATAAAGTTATGACAGCTTTATAGTAATACGTCAAAAAATGTATGGTTACACAGGATTTATTCATTGCATAACTTTACACAGTGATTATTAGTAAGGGCACTATGATTTAGCCTGTAACAGTTTTTTGACTTTTGGCCGTGGTTAGTAACCATGATTGCTAAGACACGCCTTTGATTCCCACCCAGGACAAATCTTTGTATGGTGAGCACGATTATTTGTAGGAATTCAAAATAATTATTTATTTATTCTGTGACTAGCAAGCAGTGTAAAAACACATCATATCTCAACCAATATTTTCTTTTTCAGTGCTAAGGACAGAATCATACGGGACTGTGACAGTTTCCATGTCCATGGTGTCAAAGGATCTTCGTAAACTCGGCTATGATAACCAGCCGCCGATCTATTAGGGATCCGTAGAAATATTTTAGTCATATTGTGCCTTTACTAGGGTTCGTACCTCGGTAGGAAAAAACGAATCTCTTTATGTATAATGGCTGTATTTCTCTATACTTTACGGTTTAGGTAAATGTAACAGTGTTCACATGTTTTACCCGACTGCCGAAAGGAGGGTTATGTATTTCGAGCGTATGTATGTATGTATGACTATGGCACGCTCTACAACCTTAACCGTTTAAAGGATTTCGGCATATGAGGTACTAGCTTTTGCCCGCGGCTTCGCTCGCGTTAAAAAGAAACAAAAAGAAGCCTATGTTACTCTCCATCCCTTCAACTATCTCCACTTAAAAAAATACGTCATTTCGTCGCTCCGTTTTGCCGTGAAAGAAAGACAAACATACAGACAGATAGACAGACACACTTGCCCATTTATAATATTAGTATGGATTATTGAATTCGTCTCAGAGGGTACATTATTTTCGAAAAAAAAGGAGAAAATAAATAAATAATCAAAAAACCTAACTGCAACTTAAGGCATTAAGTCCGCCGTTGTGCATTGTTTTTTTACTTGTGCATAAAGTTTTTTAAATAAATAAGTTTCGGAAGTCGGTGGCTTTGTTTCTGTTTCATAATTGCCACCAACTTCCGAAATTGCAGTGAGGTTTTGATTTTTTAAATAATTTATCTATACATTTCGTATAATTAATGTTGTATAGTAATTTCGTATTTGGCTCTATTATACCGACGTTAGGTAAAAAAACTGGCCAAGAGCGTGTCGGGCCACGCTCAATGTAGGGTTCCGTAGTTTCCCGTCCGTCACAATAAGTGTTCCCACTTATAAGTTAAAAAAGGCTATTTGTTACGTTGACATACTAAGTACGCAGAAATTATTTTGTACAACCTTTTTGTCTTTTTTGTACAAAAACTATTCTTTCTATCAAGTTCAAAATAATTTTCCTAGAAAGTACTTATAAAGTTCTACTTTCCAGATTTTTTTCATATTTTTTAAACCTACGGGTCAAAAGTTAGAGGGGGGGGGGGGGCGCTTTAATTTTTCCTTTTGGAGCGATTATTTCCGATATTATTGACATTATCAAAAACTGATTTTAGTAAACCCCTTTTCATTTTTAAATACCTATCCAACAATATATCACACGTCAGGGTTGAAATGAAAAAAATAATCACTTCCCTCTTTACATATATATAGGGGGGCTACCCTAATAAAACATTTTTTTCCAATTTTTATTTTACCACTTTGTCGGCGTGGTTGATATACATGTCGCAGTCATCTGGTTAAATCAGCTATTTGATTGTATGACTAGCGCGTTCATTGAATGACGACATTTAATTGAATGACAACAACAACTCGTCGAGTTGTTTAATGTAACGTTCAACGACTTGACTGAACGTCATTTAGCATTGTCGTTTAATGGGATATAGTCGACTTTGTAATGTTTGTTTAGGGTGACAATAAGTTCGCAACTTAAAATCTTAACTTCCTTTACATAACAAAAATGAGGACATGACAAGACACACTTTATTATGATTTTAATTAAAAAAAAACTTTAAATCTAGCCGGTGGCGGCGTATCAATAAGTAAATCCATGCTGTTACGCTATTTTATCAAGAATAAGTCACTTTAAAGTAAATTTAATAAAAATAATATCAAAACAGTGCCATCTGCGCGAGCTATTTTACGCCGTATTTGTTTTGGTGACTACTAACGCCGCAGTGGAAAAAAAATGAACTAAATTACAATCACCTGACTGATATTACGTCCGCTCTGTTCAAAGGGCTATGCTTCAATCAGCAATCTAGTTGGACGTTGAGTGACGCTTGTATAATCAGCTTTCGGCCTAGTCATTCAATTAAATGTTGCTATTCAATAAACGCGCTACTCATACAATCAAATAGCTGATTCAACCAGATGACTGCGACATACATATTGGTACCAAATTTCAGCTTTCTAGTGCTAACGGTCACAGAGATTAAGCGAGGACGGACGGACAGACAGACAGACATGGCGAAACTATAAGGGTTCCTAGTTGACTACGGAACCCTAAAAACTGAATGGAAACAATGTTGTTATGAATTTTTACGCAATTTTTTGATAAAAAAGGAGGGGTAAAGATGGTTTACATTTAGCTTTTTACCTAAACCGATGGGATATAGATTTTTTTTACTTAAATATTTTTGCACCTACTATATTTTGTCTTTGCATCACCCTAAGGTATAAGTACTGGTAGAAAATGCCTAAGTCCTAAGCATATTTGTGATAACATAGGAGATTTAATAATGCAAACGAAAAGAATATTGTATACAATATTTTTTTTATCTAAATTATAAATAAATAAATATCTTGGGACAACTCACACACGGCCATCTGAACCCAAGCTAAGCAGAGCTTGCGTTATGGTAACCAGACAACTGATAAACATAATTATATAATTTTTAAATACATACATATTATAGATAAATCAGACCCAGACACAGAACAAACATCCGTGCTCATCACACAAAGCTGGTTCTGGGTGGGAATCGAACCCACGACCTCCGGCTTAGCAGTCAGGACTACTAACCACTAGACCAACAGGCCTGTCAAAGTGTTTGAAATCGAAAACAATATTGTATAGTTACATTATTTTTTTCGATTCCATATTCCAGATAAAAAAATATGACAATATTATACAATATTTATACCTATATTATTTTAATATTATGTATAGAATATTTTTTATCCTTTTGACGTTTAGACACGCCACTGGATACATTCCCTCGTGAGTTTTGTATATATGTATACGTGACCTCACGATGCTTGTTGAGGCAGGTATACCAAAATTGTTATTAAATTTTTTCTCAAAAGTCTAATCCATACTAATATTATAAATGGGAAAGTGTGTCTGTCTGTCTGTCTGTTTGTCTTTCTTTCACAGCAAAACGGAGCGACGAATTGACGTGATTTTTTAAGTGAAGACAGTTGAAGGGATGGAGAGTAACATAGGCTACTTTTTGTCTCTTTCTAACGCGAGCGAAGCCGCGGGCAGAAGCTAGTATATAATATATTGATTGTCTGAAAACAGATCCCTGAGTTTGTCTCGGCATTTCTTCTCCGAGGTCGTCAGTTGAGAAATGCCGACTCCATCTAGTATTAAAGAATATGTCTTAAAAAGTGATTTAATAACCTACTGGCACAATAAATAATTTCATTTCCATCACAAATCTATATCTGTAAACGTTAATAAAAATATAATAATAATAATACCTGCCTATAACTGTCCCACTGCAGGGCAAAGGCCTCTTCTCATACAGAGAAGGCACGAGCATTGATCACCACGCTTGCTCAAGACGGGTTGGCGATTTCAGACTCATATTCACTACAAGTCCAGGTTTCCTCACGATGTTTTCCTTCACCGATGTCTGCGATGTCTAAGATAATCTTCAGAAAGTACATATGAATTGAAAAAGTCACATTGGTACTTGCCCGGATTCGAACCCACAACCACTTGCATGAGAGGCGGGTGCCGTAACCACTAGGCCATCACGACACTAATAAAAATATAAATGAACTAATTAAATTGATTAACACATTATTTATGCTCTACCTGTTTTATTTCGCAATACCCTGCCCCAGTTATTACGACAATGTAGGTAACATATCGTCTTAATTACTGAAAACCTTGCCCGCATGTTTTAAGATAGCCCTATAATTGCAAACATACATATTTTTAGCTTCAGTGTCATGCATTATATAAACTGGATATAAATTATAATGCTTGCTACATCTAATCATAACATACCTATATGTAATTTAATAATATTAACAATTTGTAATTGGCTTAGGGCCGTTTTTGATAAAAATAAATAAATAAATCTACCGCATCGGGTGCAAACAAAAAAAAAAAAACTTATACAAGGTGCATTTTTGAAACTGCAAAACTTTTCAGGGGATCTTTATAAAACTCGTAAATAATCATATAAAAATGTCAACAACAAATATAATAATAAATAAATAAATATACTATTTTGACTAAATTTTATATGCATATTCAGTAAGTCTGAGAATCGGCTACTATCTATTTTTCATACCCCTAAATGATAAGGGTTGTTCACCCTTAACATATTTCACGCGAGTGAAACCGCGGGAGGCAGCTAGTATATATATACAAGGTGTATTTTTGGTCCTGCACAACCTGCTAGGAGATGATTCTACCCATGAAAACAAACAACTTTTATTATGGAACCAACTCTGAAATCTCGAAAAAAATATCGGCTGTTTCATACATTTTGGTCGGGGGGCATTGAAGTTTTGTTAGAAACAGCTGATATTTTTTTATTTAGGACACGGGGACGGACAGTTTTTATCTTTTTTTTTAATCTGATATAACGCCCTAAAAACAGAAATTTAACATACTCAATATGTGTAACTCAAGTCACACATTGAGGATTTTAAATTTCTGTTCACAAACAACAACGTTGTCAATCCAGGATCCAGGAGGCGGCGCACGCCGGGGGCCATAAATAACCATGGCCTCCGACTTGTTGAGAGAGCTACCTCCAAGCCCAGTAGGCGCCGTATATATAATATACTTTATTGCACATAACTGTTTAACAGAGAACTTAACTGTAATTTGTTTACAAAGGTGGACTTATCTCTAGAAGAGATCTCTTCCAGTCAACCTAGGGCATTGCGATAGACTGTACTTGAAACGGGCCAACATAGTGCAAGTGAGTGTTTAAATAATAACAACGACTAAAAATATATATTTATGAATGCAAATACATAAATTTATAAATACTGAAAACATAAACTAATAAACTAAAATATAAAATAAATACATAAATATAATATATACCTAACCTTATAGTGATGTAGTGAATCTATGATGATGATGCGTCAGATACTTGGGATAGTAGATAACTTCTCAATCTGTTTTTAAAAGAGTTAATCGATGGGCTTTCTTGAATTGCTTTCGGGAGCCGATTCCATAATTGAGAGGCACGCACGGTAAAGGAGTGGAAATAGAAATTTGTTTTGCTACTAGGCACCTCCAGCATCGTTGTGATACAGGGGCGCCTAGAGCGAGTAGGAGGTGGGAGCAGTTGGAACCTGGATCGTAAGTAAGGAGGGGAATTGGGATCATGTAGGATGTTGTAGAGGAAGGTGAGGATATGCATATCACGGCGAAAACGGATAGGGAGCCATTTAAGTTGAGCACGATATTCAGAAACGCGATCGTATTTACGCAAACTGAAAATGAATCGGATAGCAAGATTTTGAAGGCGCTCTAACTTATTAAGTAGCTCCTCTGTCACATTCAAAAAACAGACATCGGCGTAGTCGAGAATAGGGAGTAGAAGAGATTGCGCTAGCATAATTTTGGTGTTGAAAGGAAGAAAAAATTGGAGACGCTTTAGAGAATGATAAGTGTAAAACATACGTCTGCTGATATTATTGATATGAGGTGCCCAGGACATATTGCAATCCATAATTATGCCCAAATTTTTGACTTTGTCACAATACGGGATAGTGACGCCGTCATAAGAGAGTGTAGGTACTGATCCCCAATCTATCTTAGATCTGAGCCTGCTACTGCCTACAATGATGGTTTGTGATTTGGTGGGATTGACAAGAAGTCCAAAGCGTTTAGCCCATAGTTGAACAGCAGCAAGGTCTTTATTTAAAATCTCAACAGCCCTGGGCAACACCGTTAACTCAAAATGTTGGTATATCTGTAAGTCATCTGCATACAGATGGAAGGGAGAAGAGATAACCTGAGATATGTTGTTAATAAATACAGAGAAAAGTAATGGGGAGAGTACGCCGCCTTGGGGAATACCAGCAGTGAGATCCAACCAGTCCGAATTAGCATCGGCTGTTTTCACAAACTGCAGGCGACCGAAGAGGTAAGACTGAAACCAGTCAAGAACCGAAGAGGACATGTTCACTGCACGAAGAGCACCAAGAAGTATGTCATGATCAACAGAATTGAATGCGCTGCTGAAATCCAACAGCACCATTGCTGTGAGCTTGGTGTTATCCATAGCACACCTAATGTCTTCCGTTATATTCAGCAGCGCACCAACTGTGCTGTGGGACGGTCGGAAGCCGGATTGGAAAGGACATAGGAGGTTGTTGGAGGTAAGAAAGGAGTAAAGTTGTTTGTGTACAACAGATTCAAGGACCTTGGAGAGGATGGGTAGGATAGATATGGGTCGGTATTGAGAGTAAGATGTCGGGTTTGAGGTTTTCGGCAACGGTATGACAAAAGCCTTCTTCCACTGTGACGGGAAGACACTGCTACCAAGAGAGAAGTTAATAATGTGAGAGATCACAGGTGCAATGTCTTCCAGCACAGGAAGAATCATGTCGAGGCTAAGACTGTCACAACCAATTGCTTTAGTGGATATGGAGCGGACACACTTCATGACAGCATCTTCTGAGACAGGATTGAAAGTGAAATAGGGGCAGTCCGGGTGGGCCATATTAGAAATCTGATAAAGTGTGGAAGTTTTAGTAAAGGAATCTAAAATGATTGGTGGAGTAGAGAAGTGACTATTTAAAGCATTGAGGTCCACAGTGCTTTCACAAGCATCCGTGGACTTGCCCACACCCAAAGACCTCAAGAATCTCCAAACTTGCGTTTGGCAAAGATTCTGAATTGTAGAGTGAATATAGCGACGTTTTGCATCCCGACACATTCTGTTGCAGATATTACGAAGTTTTTTATACGCCTGTAAGTTTTCCTGTGAGGGATCTTTTTTGTGTCGAGCCTTAGCTCTATCCCGCTTTCCCATGGTCCTCCTGATAACAGGGGTAAGCCAGGGAGCCGGGGCATGCTTTACACGAACAGGGCGTACAGGAGCATGGACATTATATAGTTTAATAAGTTTAGAAGTAAGAGCTTCTACCATTTCATCAACATTGTCAGATGACAACACTGACGACCAGTCAATGTTTCTCACATCATCTCTCAAACGTTCCAGGTTCATATGCTTAAAGTTGCGCTGAAGTAGCACTCTGCCTCTAACCTTGGGAGGGCGTACTTTATAAGATAAGAAGATTAAGTCATGGTGGGAGAAGGGTGCAGTCATTTGACCGTGAGAGATAACAAAATTTGGGTTAGAGACAGAGATGACATCAATGAGAGAAGGCCTACAGTTAGGAAAGTAATGAGTTGGGGAAGACATGGGAAGAATCTGGAGGTTAAGCGAAGAATGTATATATGCGGCTCACAACCTGCGAGACCGCAGTCGTCCTTAGCAACGATGAATCCCTGTGCGAGCTGCCACAGGCAGTGATCAAAGTGTCGTCCGCGTAACACGTAAGGTCAACTCCCGGTAGAAGCCCGCCAGGTTGCTACCTAAGATATCTTAGTTACCATGTAGACAGTAATTGTTTGCTATCAAATATCTTTTGACCTTCCAACGCCTTCTGTTTATTTATTATTGTGCAATTATGTATTTATTATTATGAATATATGACTAATTTTAAATCTGGTCATTGACGGTCAATTTTTTGCGTCAGTCTGTACGTGAAACTGTGGCTTTACTCCAGATGGTCTAGGAAGCCAACTTCGTCTACAATCACTGCCGTCAATCCGGCTCTTCAGTTTTCGATCGAAAAAAAGTATATTCATACCTTCATACCATATTTTATATCATACTAGCTGTCCTCCGTAGTTTCCCCAGGGAAACAGGATAAAAACAAAAAAAAAAAAAAAAGTAGGTATTCTATGTCCGTCCCCTGGTCCTTAAGCTACCTCCCCACCAATTTTCAGCCTAATCGGTTCTGCCGTTCTTGAGTTATAAAATGTGTACCTAACTAACACGACTTTCTTTTATATATATAGATATAAATATGGGGCGACCTGACTGACACTTTAAAACCGCTTCTTGCGAAGGATAACGGGTGCCCCGTTCTACGTTCGCAACGAGTTTCGACCATAGCCCAGTTCATGAAACGCATTACCAAGCGTTTCCTCGACTCCGCAGAAAAGCACCCCAGCCCTCTAGTCGTATCAGCTGCCCGATACCAACCATCGCGAATCAGCAAGATTCGCCGGCCAAGGCATACCCTCACCACCCCCAACGACCCCATAACTGTCCTCCAGGAAAGCAGTAGGGCCACCAGTACATTACGAACACAACAAACAGACCCAGACCGCCGTCATTCCGCCCTCGCCGCCGAGGGCCGTCGCGACGTCCCAGTCAATGCCTGCCCCGTCCCTTGCTAAACGAGCTAGCCCGCGTCGCTGTGCCAGTAGCTATAAATACGCCCCTAAATAATGGAACACCGATCCAGCCTGTCCCTTCGCTGCCCTCCAACGACGCCCTAAGCCGAGGTCCCTACCCCACAGGGGGTGCCGTTAGTGCTGTCGTTGTAGAATAAGTTTATGCCCTGGCTGGAGGCCGAGAGTCACTCTTGGCAGCCACAGGATTGTCCGGTTAAGCAGTAACAGCCTTAGCGAGCTAAACTGCGAGAAGCCTTAGTTAGGAAAAAAAAGGGCGACCTAACTCCATTGGAATTACGATCACAGACTCAAAGGCAGTTAGGAGCAAGAGCAACGCGCCGGTTCTATATTATAATAATAATTTCTATAATTTTTTTTCCGGATGCGTCGTCAGTTAAAACTCTGGAGCGACGATTCTACACTCAAGATCAATTTTTGGATAAACGTCAGTTCAACTGACGCAAAAAACTGACTGTTGATCGCATCCAAACAGCCTAACTTAGTTTATCTGGCTTTAGCCGGGCTTCTCCTATCTAGGTATGCTAATGGTTTTTATCAGGTTTATTCAGTCTGCCATCACCTGTTTTGAAATAGATGTAAGTTTTCGTGTTGGTGTCCGCAAACGGGCCACTTTTTCTCGGCAATATGCGGCTACAACACGTGCACGCAGTCCCTATACATAGGTATTAGAAGTAAAAATGCATGTTAATGTTGTTTATAAAATAACACTATCGGGAATATCATAAAGTAGGACGTTACTACTAGGTGTATTTTTGGTCTTGCTCAACCCGCTAGGAGATGATTCTACCCATGAAAGCAAACAACTTTTATTATGGAACCAACTCTGAAATCGCGAAAAAAATATCAGCTGTTTCTAAGAAAAGTTCAATGCCCTCCAGACCATCATGTATGAAAATATTAAAATCTAATATTGCAATAACATTATTATTTGTTGCCCGTTTAGGTGCACCTTAACAGCAACAGTTGCCGACATAAAATAAATTATGGAATTTATGATAACTGTAGGATATCAATTAATTGTCAACACTTGGTGGCCATAATTATAAGGATTAAGATTAAAACGTTTTATCTTCAATCATAATTAATTAAGAAAGTGCTTAAGTATCTAGGTATTTAATTAGTCATATTCTGTGATTAGTCCAATGATTAATTATTTGTCTGTAATTTGTAGATAGAGGGACTTTTTATCGACATCAAAAATTGGAAAAATAATACGCTAACGATTTTGGAAATCATCTTTATTTTTCATCATGATAATTATTAACTTTCAAGATTATTCTGATTACAAAATTAGTTAATTATGCCTTTTTGGATGGTTTTGATAATTGCATTTTAAATTCGGAAAAACCCTGTTTTGTCGCTTATCGGCTTAATAAAAACAATATTTGATTGATATCAATCTTGTGGTGCAAACTATTTAATAGTCCTAAAGGATTGTTTGTATTAACCAAGTAACGCAAATATTTTCCCAAATATGCCATGTGACGTCGTACCTATGTATACGATGCAATTATAGTACAAAGTTCGAATATAGAATGAGAAACGAGGAAATCCGTAGGAGAACCAAAGTCACCGAGTCTCAACGCTGAAGTGGCAGTATGCTGGGCACATAGCTCAAAGAACCGATGATGCATGGGAGAAAAAGTTCTCGAAGGCGGCCCCGTATTGGCAAGCGCAGCTTAGGACTGCCTCCCGCCCGTCCACCTGGACGGTTGACCTTGTTAGGGTAGCATCGTAGGAAACCGTTGGCTGCATGCGGCACAGAACCGTATGCGCTGGAAGAAGTTTTGTGAAGCCTATGTTTAGCAGTGGACGCATATGGTCTGATGATGATGATAGTAGAGTTGAAGCAAAGACGGTACTGTATATGTCTCAGGTGCTAGTAAACCTTCAAACCGGAACACAGCAATGCAGCTTTCCGGCAGAAATAGAATGTGTTAATACTTTCCTGGATGAGTTACTTCATAAAGCTCTTGACTGCTACACCTATTCTCAAACTCTTATCATCATCTTCCTTGTATATTACCAACTTTGTTGGGGTCGGCTTCCAGCCTAGCCGGATTCCGCTGGAAAAACTTACTTTTTGCCTATATCAGAGCTTCACAATAGAATTACTGCCAGAAACGATGCCCCTTGGTGAGACTAATCAGACTTTCTGACTTCTGACTATATATACAACTAGCTTCTGCCCGCGACTTCGTCCGCGTGGAAATAGTTCCCGTTCCCGTGGGATTTCCGGGATGAAAACTATCCTATGTTCTTTCTCGGGTCCCAGACTATATCTGTACCAAATTTCATTCAAATCGGTTCAGTAGTTTAAGCGGGAAAGCGTAACAGACAGACAGACAGAGTTACTTTCGCATTTATAATATTAAATATAGTAAGTATGGATGGATTGTACTTTGTGCTTCTGACTACCCGTAACATAAATGACAAAGTTCTACAAATGATAATCGGGACCAACGGTTTTACGTGCTTTCCGAGGCACGTGATGTCAAGATAAACATATTTGGATTGAAAAAGTAACATTGGTATTTGCCCGGATTGAGAGTAACACACATATAAGAGGTGGCCTTAACCATGAGACTATTATCGAACTCTACTAACCCATTTATTATTTTAATTGTTTCAAGAGATAGGGCTTACTTTATTAAGGAACGTATGAAGGGAATTGTTATCCTCAGTTTATCTGAGGCAAGTAGATATGTAACGAGTTCTCAAGGAGCAGTTATCAATAAAACTAATGACGAATATGTGTAGTCACCGCTGTCGTGGAATTATCCTCAAGTTCTCTCGTTAGTTTTCTAAAGCCTTGTTAATGAGGTGTGTTTAAACTCGAAATGGGGGCTTCCACTTCCCTGTTTTATTGTTTCAAGTATTTGTTTTTGTTGGTCTCAAGTAGAACATGTTATCTTGTAGTATCTTTGCGAACAGTGTACATATTTTATGTACGAGCGCCCCGCCTCAGCAACGCACAGGAGTTATAAATTTATATTTGAAAATCTCTTTCCTTTTCTCTACTCTAATAATGCATGTGTTGTGCATAAAAACCTTCCTTTTGAATCGCTCTGTCTATTAAAAAATGTGCATCATAATCCGTAATTTTAAAGATCTAAGCATACATAGGAACAGACAGCGGAAAACGACTTTTGTTTTATGCCTACAATGTAGTGATACGGCCACATGGCCATGGGCCTCTACAGGCTGAAAGGGTCGGGCTGGCCAGACCGTCAAAAAGTGCTTTAATTTTAAATGCCTCAAGGCTTCAATGAAGACTTAAACTTGTAAAAACTGGCCAAAAAGCGTGTCGGTGTCGGGCTACGCTCAATGTAGGGTTCCGCGTAGTTTGCCGTCCGTCACAATAAGTGTTCCCACATAAGAGTTTTAAATGCTTGCATATCCTACGATTACACTACAAACTTAGTACAGAAAATATTTTGTACAACCTTTTTGTCTTTTTTGTACAAAAACTGTTCTTTCCATCAAGTTCAAAATGATTTTCTGAAAGTCCTTATAAAGTTCTACTTTTCAGATTTTTCTCATATTTTCTAAACTTATGGTTCAAAAGTTAGGGACACACACACACATTGTGGGTTCGATTCCCACCCAGAACAAACTTTGTGTGATGAGCATAAATGTTTGTTCTGTGTCTGGGTGTTATTTATCTATAATATGTATGTATTTAAAAATTATATAAGTATGTCTATCAGTTGTCTGATTACCATAACACAAGCTCTGCTTAGCTTGGGATCGGGTGGCCGTGTGTAAGATGTCCCAGGATATTTATTTATTTATTTATTGTTTTTTAGTTTTGGAGCGATTATTTCCGAAATTACATTATCATAAAATGGTTTAAGTAAACCCTTGTTTATTTTTAATCACCTATCCAACAATATAATATGTATGTATATAATATGTATGTATTTATAAATTATATAAGTATGTATATCAGTTGTCTGGTTACCATAACACAAGCTCTGCTTAGCTTGGGATCAGATGACCGTGTGTGAGTTGTCCTAAGATATTTATTTATTTATTTTTTATTTATTTATATATCACACGTTATGGTTGCACATTGACATAGGTATATAAGAAACGTGTGTATAAGAAGTTATATTTTGTCTGTTATAATTTCTTATCTCATTTATTCAGTTAGTTTGTCAGAAAACACGAGTCGTGGACTCGTGGCTGTAAAACTTTATTGTAGTCACATTGTTATCGTGTCAGTAAAGATTTAAATCCGTTGTAATGCAGATTTAACTTAACGTCATATTGATCCTGACATAAATTAATGTTTAGATTGTGATATAGCTAAGACTCGCTGGATTTTTAATCACGATTTACTTCTTAATCCATTGCTCTTAATAATTCTGCTTCTTCCTGCTCTTATCACATATTACTTGAAGTCGGCAAAATACGACTTCCAAGTAGTTCCAACACGTCCTGTCAACCTTCCATTAGTCCTCAGTCCAATAGCTTACACGGAACTGTTATTAATATGTGGCCTGTTAATATTTACTGACAGATTGAAATCGTCTGGTAAACTGATAGTGAGTGGGGGCCCTTCACTCCTTTCCATTCTTTACAGAACCCATCCAACTTTTCTTCAGCCTTTCTTCCTCCAGCCCACCAAAGTTATACTTATAATTCTCTAAGCTACAAGCATTTAATTCCTACTTTTTACATGGCAATACTAAGACAAACGAGTCACTGAGGCTGATAGACAAACAGACTTTAAATCAGCCTTAAATATATCAAGCAAATAAATGATTCATTCGACATTCAACAAAAGATTAATTCCTAAAGTGCCTGGCACATACTATTGTTCATTCTGATAGAAAGTAACTTTTCCCTATCAATGGAAGGTACTTAACCTGCATTACTGGATGCGTTTCATCGTTTAGGGAAATTGTACATTGACGCAAGTAACTCGAAATCCACTGGTGTCATTATTGTCGCCCTGAGACCTTAGTCAGTGTTTATTGTGGCTTTAGGTCTTTGTGACGTCTGGATTTAATTTTACGCATTAGAGTGCACGCCCATCGCATCACGTTTACTTTGATATTGACTGCAATTTGACTCATGTATGATTTACAATACAGACAATTACATCACAATTTTATTTTCATGATTATTCGACGCCTCCGTTCCCTGTCCGTAACACAGATGGTCACAATTGTGAGCCGTCCTACAGTGACGTCACACGCTTTGTGAAAACAAAGCAAACAAATTAACTTCAAATTAAAAATCACTGACACAAACAACAATTTTTATTTTATTATTTTAGATTTTTACCTGTGATCTTACAAAGCTTTACCATCCTCTTACCTCTTGTCATTTAAGACCCTACACCGTTGATCCCCCCTCCATAGTGAAATATTTTATTATATTTCCCTAAATGTGACTCTAACTTTGCATAGGTGTCTTCCTTTTGACCAAGCAACTCAGACAAGAAGGCGAAAAGATATTGTGGCCTACTCTCCAGGGGTTCGATCAGTGTTTGCTAGACGTCAATATACTACACAATCTACCTACATTTATAATAAACTCAACCGTACGTGTGAAATTTATCCTTTACTGTTGTACAACTGTAAAAAGAAAATAGTTGATTGGTTGAGATCTCTAACGTATGAAGATACAGAAAACATTCTAATCAGGGGGAGCTAATGTGCTGGACACACACACTATCTCACACACACACACACTCACACATACTCTCACACATACACCCACTCACACATACACTCACACATACACCCACACTTACACCCACACTTACACATACATGTTCACTTATCACACATCTAGAGCTGCTTAAATAAAATTATTGCTACCTATTTATTATTTTTATTAATTTTATTAATTTAATTTATTTTAATCAATTTAATTTAATAATTTAATTTTTTTTTTATTTTTATTTTCACTTGCATTGTAATTGCTAGCACCTAAGGGAAGAGCGAGACAGCTCCGACACAAGTACTTTTGTAACTTACTGGGGCTGCCTCAATTTATGTATGTCACAATGTTTTTAAGATGAAATAAATATTTTTGTATTTTTTTTTTTTTTTGTATTTATGAATACCTCAAGGAACACAAAGGAGGTATATATAGGTATGTATTAAATTTCTTGTTAATTGGTTTGAGGAAAAATGTAAGTACGACAATCTAGCAATCGCGGGATTTTGTCGATACAAAAGCGCATAACATACGTACGTAATTCAGATTCCGATCTCTGCACTATACTGAAATGAGGAAACAAACATAAAACGTGAAAAGTGCTAAAATCTTACAGAATTACATTGAGAGAGGACCCGATCTGATGAATCTGCAATGGATCGCGATTGGTTTAACTTAAAAGAGTACAGTTGTTGTGTTTATTACCTTCTTTATAATATCAGATTTTTACATGGACCGACTGCATAACAGACCTCTACAACACAGTAACATAACTATGATTCTCTTTAATTTGACTGATTCTGATTTGCAGACTTTCTGACTTCATGTACGTCAGGCTGGCCCGGCCCCATGGAATTTAATAATGAGATTGTTATCAATCCAATGTACCCGGGTATACTAATATATGTAACACCTTCATTTTCAATGTAACTCTTTTTAAAAGAAATTACGTGCACTTCTTAGTGGCCGGGCCAGCCTGACGTTTTCAGCCCGGCCACCTTGTTTCCCACTAATCTACAAAAAATACTGGCAATATTGTGCTACAGATGAAATGTACCCTATAATTTATGCATATGTAACACAAAATCGAATCCTAAAATGCAATAGCATACGAAATATTAGCGGTTGCAGGTGGCCGGGCTGAAATTATTTCGTTACTATAAAACAGTAAAACTGCAACACCTACCAAAAAATAATACCAGTACATAATGAGATATAGAGATATAGAATACATGTAACGCTTTCATTTTAAATTATAATACATATTTAGAAAGAATAATCACTTGAAATTATATTTCAGCCCGGCCACCTAAAAGCGGTAATATTCCCTAAAATCTTATGCTAATTTGTACAGTAAAACCTGATACAGCTATGAAATGAAAGTTACATTCGTTTCGTTTTAGTCGTATACCTTTAAGCCTTCTGTTTGACTAGATTATCAAAATCTGAGAAACTTGCCGAAGAGTGACTATCATTTATTAACTAATTTCAGGACATTTGGTTTGTTGAGTGAAACAAAATTGGTAATTGTCATATTTTTTTAATAATCATTTTTGAAATTAGTTAGACAACATTTGTACTTATATTAATTAGGTATTATAACAATTGTTAATTATAAATAATGTAAAAAAAGGTTACACATTGATAATAACACAGTTATCAAAAAATTATAGTAATATCAATATTACCTTAACATCGAACATTCATTCATTCAGAATATTAGAAGATAATTTTTGGTTAAATACTTATTATACCTTGGTAAAAAATCACAGATTTTCATAATGATTTTTACATCAACTTTGAATTTAAAGTTTTGAAAACTTTCAATTAAAATTATGCTAATATAATTATTACAACAATTCTTAAATAAAGAGAGAACCATAGTTCTTTCAGTGGCAGCTAATGGAAATATAGCTATGTAGTATATATAATTTAACATAATATTAAAATCACAGCTAAAAATCACAATGTTAACTTGTATAATTAAACGTATGCTAATATAATAATCATTGCTAGCCTATATCTGGCATTTGTACTATAAGTATTTTGACTAATTCAAATTTAAATATATTGCTTATTAGAATCGATAAAAACGTACTAATCACTTGATTATGTTATTTAATCAAGCTAAAATGTACGTCAAGGAATGTAAAAATATTAAATCCAAATTACTTTTCATAACACTAGACTGTAAATCGTCATAACACATCCACAGATCTTGATTAAATAAATGGCATTTATAATGTCCTAGATTTTCCCCCAATACTACATAATTAATAGCACCTACAATCACATAAATATTAGTTCTAACTTTGATAGATAAAGGTATATCGTTCAATATTATTTGATCTGTTCCATTTAAATCAAAAGATATAATATTCTTTACATTATAGCTGGACAAAACAGTGCCCGGGCAATCGTGTTCACAATCCTTCGAAATAACGTCTATACAAATTGAGTCTTCTAGGGCTGATATTCCAAATGTTTTAATTACGTTCATATTAATGGGTAAAAATGGTACTGTTCTTTGAAGTTGAAATGCACATTTTTCTTCGGTACATGTTTTTGTAAATAGAGCGCTATAAAATAATTCTAAAATCATTTGTTCAAACAAATTTGCGATATTGCATTCACAATTTATATCTATTGTATTTTTCGAGGATAGTTTGTAGTACTTTTTACATATGGTATTTCTTAGTTCGTATACTGCGGCTTCAGATATGTTATGTTGGCACTGTTTTGTCCAGCTATAATGTAAAGAATATTATATCTTTTGATTTAAATGGAACAGATCAAATAATATTGAACGATATACCTTTATCTATCAAAGTTAGAACTAATATTCATGTGATTGTAGGTGCTATTGAATATGTAGTATTGGGGGAAAATCTAGGACATTATAAATGCCATTTATTTAATCAAGATCTGTGGATGTGTTATGACGATTTACAGTCTAGTGTTATAAAAAGTAATTTGGATTTAATATTTTTACATTCCTTGACGTACATTTTAGCTTGATTAAATAACATAATCAAGTGATTAGTACGTTTTTATCGATTCTAATAAGCAATATATTTAAATTTGAATTAGTCAAAATACTTATAGTACAAATGCCAGATATAGGCTAGCAATGATTATTATATTAGCATACGTTTAATTATACAAGTTAACATTGTGATTTTTAGCTGTGATTTTAATATTATGTTAAATTATATATACTACATAGCTATATTTCCATTAGCTGCCACTGAAAGAACTATGGTTCTCTCTTTATTTAAGAATTGTTGTAATAATTATATTAGCATAATTTTAATTGAAAGTTTTCAAAACTTTAAATTCAAAGTTGATGTAAAAATCATTATGAAAATCTGTGATTTTTTACCAAGGTATAATAAGTATTTAACCAAAAATTATCTTCTAATATTCTGAATGAATGAATGTTCGATGTTAAGGTAATATTGATATTACTATAATTTTTTGATAACTGTGTTATTATCAATGTGTAACCTTTTTTTACATTATTTATAATTAACAATTGTTATAATACCTAATTAATATAAGTACAAATGTTGTCTAACTAATTTCAAAAATGATTATTAAAAAAATATGACAATTACCAATTTTGTTTCACTCAACAAACCAAATGTCCTGAAATTAGTTAATAAATGATAGTCACTCTTCGGCAAGTTTCTCAGATTTTGATAATCTAGTCAAACAGAAGGCTTAAAGGTATACGACTAAAACGAAACGAATGTAACTTTCATTTCATAGCTGTATCAGGTTTTACTGTACAAATTAGCATAAGATTTTAGGGAATATTACCGCTTTTAGGTGCCCGGGCTGAAATATAATTTCAAGTGATTATTCTTTCTAAATATGTATTATAATTTAAAATGAAAGCGTTACATGTATTCTATATCTCTATATCTCATTATGTACTGGTATTATTTTTTGGTAGGTGTTGCAGTTTTACTGTTTTATAGTAACGAAATAATTTCAGCCCGGCCACCTGCAACCGCTAATATTTCGTATGCTATTGCATTTTAGGATTCGATTTTGTGTTACATATGCATAAATTATAGGGTACATTTCATCTGTAGCACAATATTGCCAGTATTTTTTGTAGATTTGTGGGAAACAAGGTGGCCGGGCTGAAAACGTCAGGCTGGCCCGGCCACTAAGAAGTGCACGTAATTTCTTTTAAAAAGAGTTACATTGAAAATGAAGGTGTTACATATATTAGTATACCCGGGTACATTGGATTGATAACAATCTCATTATTAAATTCCATGGGGCCGGGCCAGCCTGACGTACATCTGACTTCTGAGTATCCGCAATTAGTATTAAATATCACAAAATGACCGGACTAACGGTTTCACGTGCTTTCCGAGGCACGGGATGTCAGTGATGTCCAAGATAAACTTCGGTACCTACTTACCTAAATTATTTACCTATTACTTAATTGTAAAAGTCACATTGCACTTCACCGCGTGGCCATCGCGACACTAGTAGTGGAAACCGTCTTTTAGAGGGTTATGGGACATCCCGCCCACGAAAATCTCGCCCCCGGACGAGGTGTCCACTTTTTAAATGAATGGGTATATTCACCTGAAAAATAATGTACTGTTTAAATATGGTCATTTGACTTTATGGTTTACAGATTCATCTGATATTTAGTAAAAAATAAATACGATTTAGCCAAAATATCTCTTTACTTTTTAATAGGAGACATTCCAGTATCATTTATTTTACACAGGACATTATTTTTCGGGCGAATATACCCATAAGTTCACATTTAAAAAGTGGACATCTCGCCCTGGGGCGAGATCTTTCGTGGGCGGGATGTCCCATAATCCCTTTTAGAAAAACTATATTTAGCACAGCACATTGTACATTTATTGTTCTGGGTCATTAGAATAACTTAATTTTATTACCTGTATTAACCTGTTCATTTTGTAATTGAAATAATATTTTCCTCTTCGCTAAACTGTAGTTCCCCGTCACTTTCCTGCTAGGAGTCGAAGTTCTTACTAATTCGACTTTACACCTACAGTTTTTAACATACGTAATACTTTGTCAATAAACAACTGCATCATAGGGACAAGCCCACTTGGTAAACCTGCGTCAGAGCTAGACTGCTGGCCACTGCTGGCATACCTACATGTTGAAGAGTGCAAAGTTCCATTTGTGAAGAAAGTAATAAGCATCCCCGGGATTCAGATACTTTATTTGCATCGAAATACACACTCTATACTCTGTGAAAATTTCAACTCTCTATCTATGTACTACCGTACATGTATGTGTTCCGTTGACAGGCAGTTGGTCAGAGACAGATAGAGCTGCTGCGTAAGACAACAAATCATGCTACTTGTCGAGGCAGAGCCTTATCTACATTGTGATTGGCACTTTCCTCAAAAGGCTGAGTGTACTGTTCTGCACAGTTCATTAGACGAAAATTTTGAAATTAGATGATTAGTGTCTGGACTCGAAAAGACGATGATCCATAATGATTTGGTTTCGTTATTTCTGCTCACGCTTAAAATGAATATAGCGGGGAAACGTGTTTTTAATCTTACAAGAGTAATAAACCATTTCATTTTATTATATATCTTTCAAGTACCTATACTACCAGAAACTCACGCACTTAGATCCAGATGTTTCATTAATTCATACTTCTCAGACACTACACAGATTTGACTCTTGTTCTCATTTTTCCTGGAACGAGTTGTGTGGTGCGTGCAAGGTCTCACGCAGTCACGCCCTTTCTGGCATAGTATTAATTCCATACGTTTATTACGTTTGCTGGTTTTGCATACGAATTTGAATGCGTTGGAATACTGACGAATTTGAATACTGACGTCATGTATGTGTACCTTTATGAGTAAGAGCAGGTTGATGATGAGCAGAAGGAAAAGGCAGCGTTTAATGTTGTAATAAGGCTCAATATTCTATGATCCTAGATTAACGTCAGCCTCGTTTCTGACTGCTATTATTTCTACTGCAATACCAGTGATTATCCAATAAGCATTAAAAGTGTCGCCAGACTTATCGAATTTTAACATGGCAAATATGTATTTGTAAGAAAACCCCTAAGTTTATATTATATTTAAAAACTTTCGCGTTGCATATTATAGGTACTTCACTGTTCTTCTTCGAACACACGTGATTTGAGACACAATAGAAAGACAATAGCAGCCCGATAGCCGGCTGTCGGTTGATCGTTGAAAGGTATCGGGATTTAACGCGCACGTACCTTTTTTTTGTTTAGCTTGACATTTCGGCAGGGTTACACTTGCCATGGTCACACACAAGCAGACTGGACCGGCAATGAAGTAGATTGATCTTCATCTACCCTCGATGTTGACAAATGTCCACTATAAAGCCGCGTAAATGGATGCCCATCAGTGTCGTAAAATGTTTACAAAATACAAAAAAAATACAATTAAACAATAAGATTTAGTAAAAATCAGTCTTATTTTAATTAAACGACCTCAAAAAAAAATTATACAATTTTCTATAGTTTGTTGATTTGTTTCTTTATAAGATTTAGTAAAAATCAGTCTTATTTTAAAGAAACAAATCACAACAAACTATAAAAAATTACAATTAAACAATAAGGCTTATTGGTATGGGTCATTAGCTACCTACCTGAAGTCGTGCCAACCGGTTATGAAGATGTATTCTGTTTATTTAGGTGATTTCAAATAATTAAATAGTTAAAATTTATAAACTTAGCGACTATTACAAATTTTGAAATCATTTTATCACCGGTCCTTTGAAACGTAGATAATTTTTGTTTACGGTCGAATGGCCCGCGGTCCATTCGATTTGGGCCGTTCAGACTAATACCCGCATTGGAACTCCGACGAATATAGAGGAACTATTCTGGACGCTTAGCTGTAGACAATGAGGCTCTCTGGACTCTGACACACTGCTTCTGTAGACGGAGGGCCGCGGTAACTATTAGAACTATTCCGCAACCCCGGTCCATGAGCCTCTGATAATACAGATTCGTCACTGATACAGACATCAAATTGTATGCAATTCTCCTGATTTCCTTTTACTGTATCTTTAAGATTTCCGTCCTTCCACAATTTCCTTCCTTCCTGATAATTGTCACTATGTGTTTAACCTGAGTTTCCAAGAATTCCTTATGAGAATTTAAGCAGGGCAACCAGTTAAGTAAATTATTCCTGTCTAACGCATCGTATCATATCGTAAATGCTTGTGACGTAACAAGACGCGTTTAATTGATTGACGATTTAATTAAGAGTTATTGTGGCGTGTGCTTGAGACTAAGAACAGGTCAACTATGTTTATCTTGTTGACATGGGTAAACATAATGAGAATATGGTCAATACATAAATTACTTCAAAATGATCTTATTACAATCGTTTAGTCTTTCAGCAGAAGTAGGTTTCGGCTCTTTAAGTTTTTTAAATAACTCTAGTTTTATAAGCACATTGCTTTAAATTTTACACACATTCCTTAAATTGCTAAAACATTGCTTTCATTCATGTGTATAAAATCAATGGTTTTGACGATGAAGTTGACTTATTTTTACGTGAATTTTGTTCGATTGGTTCTCTCGTGCCGGGAGCCTGCCTTGGGATATATTAGCTCAATTTGGACCTGAAGTAGATAATAGCCAGTCCGTGTTGTTAAGACGGACTGTTTAAATAATAATAAGTAACATTAGTAAAGAATTGTTCAAATATGAATGAAAATCTAATTTTTACAGTGTAGAGTACTATTAAAATAGTCATTTAAAAAAAAAATCTGAAGAAGTCTAATAGATTTTCCATTACACCGTTTTAAAGGCACTTTGAAACGTTATTTATGTACAAATGTCGTCCATTACAAAAGCTAATTTTGTATTAGGGAAAAATGGGAATGAAACTTAATGTAACAACGTTTAAGCCTCAAATACTGTTAGTTAATTATAGAGCATTCTACATTTCTACTACTGACTCAGTTTTGATTAGTTTAGAAATAAAAGAAGAGAGAGTCAGCGCTCCTGCACACGATGCCGCCACCGCGCCGTCGCCGCGCCGACGCCGCACAACTACACTGTACATACGAGTCGCGCGAAGACCGCCACCGCGCCGCCGCCGCGCCGCCACCGCACGCGTTCCCAGTTATTTCATTATCCTGATTCATTCCATTGCCGGCCGCGTATGAACACGCGGCCGGTAATGGAATGAATCAAATAGATGGGCGGTGGCGAGACGAGGACCGCGCGCGGTGGCGGCGCGGCGGCGGCGCGGTGGCGGTCTTCGCGCGACTCGTATGTACAGTGTAGTTGTGCGGCGTCGGCGCGGTGGCGGCATCGTGTGCAGGAGCGCTCATAGTTCCACTCGGAAATCTGTAGGTAGTAGTTCGCTTACGTTGAAATGACACGCCCCATTACTGCATTTTACGCACTATTAATTTCCTACGTAAATAGGTAAATACTGCAGTTAGTAATAATATTTATTTGTTTCCCTAGTCTGACGCACTGATCAAGCCCCCATGTTTACAGAAGCAGACTAGGTAGGTACAGTCATGAGCATAAACATGTATACACTACGCAAAGATTTAAATCAATTTTCTCTTAAATTAGCCACAACGTTCAGTTAAAACTTATTTTATAGTAATTATATCATAGACTACTATAATATGTGCCCTAAAACCAAATATTATTATAGTTATTTTAAGAGAAAATTAATTCTAATGTTAGCGTGGTGTATACATGTTTATACACGTGACTGTACGTGGATAGAGTCACGTAAGACCATGAATATGTTATTATAACTAGCTGTTCCCTGCAGTTTTACCCGAGTCTTTGGGTACGGCCCCGCTCCCGCACCTTGATGGCTATTGGTGCCGATTCTCTTATTCACAAACTAACGTAAATTTAAGTGAAGTGCATCTTTCTCTTTCCATTTAATTAAGAAAAGGACAGGAGATAAAATATTATTTAAGTCCAGTCAAATTTAGACACTTCATAGATAATTTTGACGCGATTTAAAAACATGGCGTCTAAATATACGTCAATTTTTTCCAGGCGCTGTCTAATTTGATAGGATTAAACTAAAATGTATCTAGTTAAATTTAGTTAAGTTTGTGAACAAGAGAATCAGCACCATTGGCATTTTTTTAACCGATACAAGGTTCCAGAGATTAGTCCATTGTAATAACTAAGTTGTGGGAACATCACCCTCATCATCAGCCTATAAGCGACCACTGTAGCGTTTCTACTGGACATAAGCCTTATGCCTTACCCAAATTTTTCCAGCGCATGCGGTTCTATGCCACTTGCATCCAACGGTTCCCTGCGGTCATCCGTCCATCTGGCTGGACGCCGCCCTAAGTTGCGCTTTACGGGGCCGCCATTCGAGAACCTTTTTCCCCCATCGGCCATCGGTTTTTCGAGCTATGCGCCCAGTCCACTGCAACTTCAGCTTTGCGACTCGGTCGTTCAATCCCAAGAACATTTGCCACTGTGACGTAATCTGAGTGACCTATACGGAAAGCGAAACACACTGCGCCCTCAAGCAGGCCGCTGAAAAAGTAATCAAGCTAAATATTTATTCTTCTTTCCAGCGCGAGCGCGGTGCTCTTCTTTTTTGGGATGGGAAATTCTCAAATGACTCCTCCCGCTCTGGGCGGAGCGGAAGGGAGTGTCAGACTTCTACTGACTAAAACTCACCCATGTTCCTTCTTAGCCCTTGGTGTCCGGGGCCGCGGTATCTCTTTCGAACAACCCGCAGCCGGGGTGCGGCGCTCTTAACTAGACAATTACCCATTTACTACAAAGCTCAGTGTCCCTATAGCTGTACATACACAACTTTAAATATTTTAATAACGCTACTGATACCGTTATGAAATAGCCGCCTAAGAGGATAACCCCAATATTTTATACTTTGAGGGAAATCCCAATAACCAGCTAGGTATTTGAAAAGGCCAAGGCCTAATACTACATCCATTGTTTATAATACTCTTCAATTCACTTACCCAAAAGTCCAGAACCATAGGACACCGAAACGAGCACTTGATTATTCTATTTTCGGTATTCCCTAATTAAAAAGAAGTATAAATTCAGTAATTTACCTCAATATTTACATATTTTGAAACCCATGAAGTAATTACGTACTACGGAAAACCGGTTGATATGTTTACCTAATTGATTGTTAGGTAATTAACAATTAACAAGTATGATAAATAAAAAAAAAATATATGATGTACATTAGGCCATTAAACTTCCACCGAAAATTGGTTTGAACGAGATCTAGTAAATAGTTTTTCTTAATACGTCATAAACCGTATATCGTAATTTACCTTTCATTCAATCAACTCAAATATAAAAATTAAAAGAAAACATTTAACTTCATAAACATAAACCTTATGCATAAAACGGAACCCTTCATGAGCGAGTCCGACTCGCACTTGGCCGGTTATTTTTATTTTTGTTTTCTAGTAAGCCTTTTGAAGAAGGTAAAATGTTGAAAGTCCTGGACTGAAGAAATCTGCTGCCGACTGCCAAACAGTTTACAGATGCAAACGTTTAGCGGCGCACGAAGAAGAGCTAATTTATTTTGCCATTTTGGACAAAATTATACATTCTTTTATGTCAATCTAAGTCCAAAATCTAGACCGGAAAAATCAACGTTGGAGTACTAAAAAAAAAAACGCAAAAATCCGTACTAATATTATAAATGCGAAAGTAACTCTGTCTGTCTGTCTCTTCTTCACGCCTAACCCACTGAACCGATTTAAATGAAATTTGGTACAGATATAGTCTGGGACCCGAGAAAGGACATAGGATAATTTTCATCCCGAAAAACACCCGGAAACGGGAGCTTTCACTCCACGCGGATGAAGTCGCGGGCAAAAGCTAGTATTTTAATAAATCCGTAACTAAGGACAAAATTGAACGAAACCGGTGACAGTTAACAACGTCCCTGGTTTACACGGATTTAAACCACGGCAGGAGGCTAATGTCAGCACCAAACCATCAAATTGTAAGCTCCTATTACATTCTCATTTTCGTTTTGCCACCCTATAGCAACTGGTAAAGCTATAGGGTGGTTCACTTGTTCTATGTGAACGAACTCGCGGACGAAGGAGCTAGTAACATTCAGCTCTATTAATACCTAAGCTACACATAAATCTATTTGTACAACCTATTCTCAACTTTGTAAAACTAAATGGCTCATAATACAATAGGTTCCAAGACTTGTAAACTAATAATAATTTGCTGTCACAACTTGTAGTTTAAAAATAAAGCATTCAATAAAATTTAATACGTCTGAAAATTAGCTATTTATAATAATTACTTGTATCTATATCGGTACAGTACTGATACTGTGCACGTGTGAGAGGATAATATTTATTTTATGATAGATAGTTTTATGTGAAAAGGTGGCAATCGCGACTGCACAATGTGCTGGATATTTTTTTATTCCTAATTACTACACCTCCTGAAAATCTGAAAAGTTGTTGCAGGTTCCTATTTTACTGTTCGTGAGGAATTTAAAAAAATTAACACCTAAAATAAGGGATGAGAGTTATGGGATCAAAGTTTCAGAGCGTAACAAAACGTATATAAAGCTGCTGACGACAGTGCTATCTATACCAATTTGAATAGGTAATGTTCGTACGGGGGTCTGAAACAGTATGATACATGATACCGTCAGTATAGTACAAATGGTTCATGACCTAGTCTCATAGCCTTAGTATTTTATTGGTAAGGGATTCTTACAAGAATACCAAAAACTTTAGAAAAATAAAACAGAACATGAGCAATATCCAGGAAGGAAAAGCAGCCAGCATAAAGCTGCGTTGAGTTTTCTGTACCTGTGAAAAGTTATTTCTCAAGAGTCGCACGCGCAGGTTAAGTTCATACAACTGGCGTGGGCACCGATCGCGTCGTTCTAAGATTAGGACCAAGATAAGGTATTCTTTGACACCAAAAGGTCATTTAACCAATGAAAAACATAATAATTTTTAATTTTAATTTTTTTTAAAGCAATCAGTACAACGCCTTACAGCTTTCGACCAAGACGATGTTATACACACACATAAAACTAACAACACATGTCATAAATATAAAAAAAAAACATAAAACTCCAAAATCAACATTATCTCAAATAAAAAAAAATATCATATTCAGATCGTGATCGACTTTATTATTAGTTATGTAAGTAACCTTTTTAATTACTCCATCCATCTCCCTAGCCTTTTCCCAACTATGTTAGGGTCGGCTTCCAGTCTAACCGGATTTAGCTGGATAAGTGTTTTACGTGGAGCGGTTGCCTATCAGACCTCCACAACCCAGTAACTGTGCGACACGATACCTCTTGGTTAGAATACCCGACCCTTTTTAAATTAGTATCCGAAAAAAATAACATCCTCCACAAAAACACAAAATAAAATAACCCACATGATAACAATTCTATACAAATTTTAATCCTGTTCTAATTAAAAAAAAAGCTATTGTAGTCGCGTTGCTCTTATCAGGTTATAGTATAGTATAAAAGCGTGCGTTTGCGCTCCTTGCGGCTACTCTCGAGTGATCTTCAAGGCAGTCACTGTCACCGCGCAGTCGTGTCCGCGGCCGCGACTCGAGCGCATGTAATCGATTAATTCGATGAAATGCTAAATCGATCATATCGATTGAAAACGAATAAACGACAATTCAATTAAATAGTGGAATAGAAAAACTGTTGTGCAGTTTTTTGTTAAGAAATATCGAGTTGGTTGGAACGAGTTGTGATTAGACGTTGGAAGTGAATGGTGTCCTTTTGTAAGGTAAGCCGACACTGATATTTTGTTCTAAGTTTTTATTAATGAGTTTAATTTGTAAAGTTAAAACACCCTGTATATCTCGTAAAGTTAGGTCTTTTAAGGGATATGCCAACTGGCCATCAATTCGGACTACTTATTTTTTATTATGGCCTAATTAAATGTAGTATCAAATAATTAATTTAATATCGTACATTTTTTTAAACATTTTGCTTAAATAAAGTAGGTTCTGAGGAAAGCGACAAAGCAGTACCAAAATATATTCTGAATAATATTTAAATATTAACCCATCAAGGGCAGACATTTTACCGGAATTTATAAGATTTTTTTAAATTTTAATTTTAGCATTTTGTACTCTTTGTAAACTTTGACTGTAACAACGTGGTTGCATCCTCCTCCATTACCCGGTTAAAGTTTCCATTATGAGCCGTCGAATCCGGGGGTGGGGGTGGGTGGGCGGGGTGGGGGGGGGGTTGGGGGAAGCCCCCCCATACCACTCCCAACTTTAGGAGCCCCATGGTTACGGAGATATCGATGATCAAAGTTTGAGGTTATTTACGTCAATTTTGAGGTTAAGTTAGGATTTTTTCGTGTAAAATTAATTATTTTTCACTCTAATGTCTAAAAAAGATAACTCGACGGAGCCCCGCTTCGCGGGGCTCCTACTTCTGGGTGGTTTAAAAAAAAATAACCACGAAGGAGGTGGCGGGGTCTGTTCGCTCGCTTCGCTCGCTCACTCCGACCCCGCCACCTCCTTCTAACCTAACCTGTCCGAGTCGGGGCGCCCTAAAATTTTGATCGCTCGCTCTCGAATTGACGATCCTTATTAATTTTCAAAAAATAATTGTATTAAAGACATGATAAAATTGAACGAAACACCCCTCCGCCGTGAACGAAACGTAAAACGTCAAATTTGACATTTACTTTGACAATTTATCTAAACTAAAAATGGCGTATTATTTTTCATTTTGTATGGAAATATGTAAACTTCAAAAAAAAAATTCTCGTAAACCGTGAGTCTCCTAACCTCAAAACTACGTGAAAAAGCCTTCAGTTAGTGAGTACTATCTACAAATAAAATATGAACTTCCAACTCGACGGCTCATAATGGAAACTTTAGCCTATTTTTCAATAACCATGCTTGCTCTCATGATATTTTATTATTATTTATCTATTAATTAGCCCGTACTGCCCCACTGCTGAGCAAAAGCCTCCCTCTATTCCTTCCATCTGCCACTACTTGCACTACGTCTTGCCAATATTCAGGGAAGCCAACCAATATTTAAATTTTTAAATTACAGAAAAACGCTATAGCCTTTATGTCTTTCTAAAAAAAAGAGCTTTTCATGCGTGGAATAAAATTGAAATCAGTAAACATGTGAAAGATAGTTTTAATAAGTAATCAAAGTTATGACTTAAATAATTATAAATAATACAATAACAAACAATACCTAACTTACATTAACTACTGAAAAGTAGGAGGAAATTTGCGGTTTCGTGATCAATAGATATCTACCTATGATCTTTACGTCTAAGAACATAATAATTATTTCAACAATGTAAGGAAAAAAATTTCATTTATTAAATGTTTTAATAGACAGGTTTAAATTTGAACTATCTAGATCTAAGTTGCAAGGTTGTTAGATACACTTGAAAACATTATTAAGTTTTAAGAAATATCTAAAGAATTACCTTTCCCGGTTTATAATACTACAGGGAGTTCTCTAACAGACTATGCATAAATATTTTGGACATATTTTGATCAACTAAGGACTACAGCCCCCTTACCATGACGTTTAAAGTAAGATTGTTTTATTCCTGTTCAGGAGTGTGCAAGTGACAGCGTTAGACACGTTGTCTAGCGCCGTCTCTTTCCCACCGAAAGTAATATTAAAGTAATACTGCTTATAAGGCCTTGTGGTACGGTACGCCCCCTGTACTACCATTTTTAGAGTTCCGTACCCAAAGGGTAAAACGGGACCCTATTACCACAGTATAAAAAATCATATAAGCCTCCGCTGTCTGTCTGTCTCCAGGCTGTAGGTATCTTATAAACCGTGATAGCTAGAAATCTGAAATTTTCACAAATGATGTATTTCCGTTGCCGCTATAGCAAAAAATACTAAAAATTAACAAAAATTTAATATTAAGGGGGTCCCCATGCAATAAACTTGTTTTTTTTTTTTGTATTTTTTTTGCTTAATATTAAAAACGGTTACAGGTAGACGCTTCAAATTTTCACAGAATATTTACTTGTATATTACCTTTCAAAATAAATAATAAAATAACAATAAAGTAAATAGTAAAGAGGGGCTCCCATACAACAAACGTAATTTTTAAGCAATTTTTACTCGATCTTAATAAACTGTACTTGTCTATTAAAGATGATAGTACGGAACCCTTCGTGCGCGAGTCGGACTCGCACTTGGCCGGTTTTTTATTTGGGATGAGAAATCATCAAATTACTCCTCCCTCTCTGAGCGGAGCGGAAGGTAGTGTCAGACTTCTACTGACTAAAACCTGGATGGGTTTTAGTCAGTAGAAGTCTGTTTCTTCTTAGCCCTTTGTGTCCGGGGCCGCGGTATCTCTTTCGAACAACCCGCAGACGCGGCAATAACTGTACTAGTTAACCTTACATGAGTTTTAATAAACTTAAAACTAACAATTTTAAAACAAATAAAGTCAAGGTTTCTTGTTTCTTTCTGTTACGAATAGTCATGGCTTAAAACATCTTGGTGTTCATTTTAGGGACTACGCACATTTATTCAGTTCCATTCAGATGTCGATAGAAAACAACGATTTTGTACGAAAGCTGAACGGACGCGGAAAGCTGAACGGACGCGTACGCGTCTTCATATACAAAGTTGTTGTTTTCTATGGACATAAGCTGAATAGAGCTGAATAAATGTGCGTTGTCCCTTAGGCTGCGAATAGAAAACACCCTAACCTTTCCTAACTTTTTTTTAAGACTTAAACCCACTAGTGTTAATTTTTCCCTTTACTTAGATCGTAGGGACGTACGCGATTTCCACAAAAACCTAACCTACCAACGTTAGAATATAGGGGAAAACGCTAATGATTAACTAATACATGTCGTAAAATAACGTAAACTTTTAACGGCCAATATATAAACCTGCATGGTATTACATACTTAATAACTGAAATTATTACTATTATATTTAAACAAGTGTATTAAAATTTGTGCGGAAGTCAGAATGTCATTACCAATGAGATAATCATTACACACAAAAATCCCGTGAAAATGGACGTTTAGGTTTTTACCAAATTTCATCATTAGCTGGTCGACTTTCCCAATTTTTATCTTAAAAGTACCACACAAAAAACAACGAATTCGGATCACTTACTATTACATTATTTCAAAGAAAAAAAAAACTTTATTTTGTAAGAAAAATATTTTTATAGATATTTATATTGTATTGTTTGCGTTAGTCGGCTACTGGGCTATAAATTACTGCAATATGGCACCAATTAAGGATAATTTGCAGCAGTAGATTTTCACACTGCAATTAAACACAAGTTAATGACAGCTCGTAGATGGATGTTGCTAGTGATGTCACCATACATTTTTTTCCAATGGTGCCGATTCCCTTGGTCACAAACTAGACTAATTTTAAGTTAAATGCATCTTTCTCTTTCCATTTCTTAAAGAAAAGGACAGAAGATACAATTTAGTTTAATCCTGTCAAATTAGACAACGCCGGAAGAAAATTGATGTATATGTAGACGCCATGTTTTTAAAACGCGTCTAAATTATCTATGGAGTGTCTAAATTTGACAGGACTTAACTAATATTTTATCCTTTGTCCTTTTCTTAATTAAATGGAAAGAGAAAGATGCACTTAACTTAAATTTACGTTAGTTTGTGAACAAGAGAATCGGCACCAATATCCTGATATGGGAGAGCCGAATATTAAAATTTTACAATAATTTCGTCCTAAAACTAGTAGCTTTATTCCAACAAATTGATAGCTTCAGTATTTAGTAACATAAGCAGCTATGGCAGGTGACAAAGGCTTATGGATTTTTTTAATAAGTTATTAAGCTATAGAATACTAAAATACATAGAGCACGCCTGAGTTTATCGTTAGTCGTATGTAATATTATTTTCTTAGCAATAATGGGGTGCTGTTGCAATAAAATGTAAAAAAATTAAAATGTATAAAAACAGATTTTTAATTCACGCTTACTGTTAGTGAAGGTGATAATACAATAACTAAAACTAAAGGTCAAATAAAACTAAGACTATAGCGTGATTTTGGAGACTCATAATTACTGTGACGATTAAATAATTAGCAATAGGTACTCCTATAATCCTTAATTATGCTAGGTAAGTATAGATCCGTGAACTTGAAAATAATCGCAATAATTTATCAGTAGGTACACAAATATGATATCCTACTAAGATCATAGTATTAGTGCGTTCATAATCTTATCATAATGAACGTGTATACGATATCTATGATCTATTTTAATATCACTTTGTGCGGGGTCACGGAAAATGTAAAAAACAATAGGGTTTGAAAATGTATCTGGGACGTTTAATTAAAAAATGACAGAATTAAAACTCGGATCTTATTTTATGGGAAAATTCATACTTTATGATATAATATGTCAGTGTTTGTTTTTGTTTCAT
The DNA here is from genome assembly GCA_033675125.1 of Athetis lepigone. Classification (NCBI taxonomy): domain Eukaryota; kingdom Metazoa; phylum Arthropoda; class Insecta; order Lepidoptera; family Noctuidae; genus Athetis; species Athetis lepigone. The sequence goes on from CM066236.1 coordinate 18,582,065, forward strand.
GCATTGACCATGAAGCCAATTTTTTCATGATAATGCAGTAGCTAAACCGTGGTTCGCTTTCTTTGTAATAAAAGCAAAAGGTAATATATTAATTAATTTACTGACTAAACATGAAAACTTGAAAAGTATTTGAGCTTAATATTTGGGTGGTGTATAGGTCTATATTTATGTATAGTGTAAAGGTCTACAAGACAGACAAGTCCAATGTTTCTACGCAGGCGCAGCACGGGAAAGAGCTTAGTCTTTAAAATATTCGGCCGGATTGTTGAATATATCACTAATTCGGTTGTCTTACATTACTTACATGATTACATCACTCATGGTCTAAGGCCCGTAATAATAGACGTCACTCAATTCTGAGACGCTCTCAAGTTTATTTTTTCCCTTTAGAATGACAAGGACAGCAAGAGATTTGAGAACGTCTCAAAATTGAGAGACGTCTATTAATACGGGCCTTAATACCTAGGCACCTGCTATCTTCACCTACAATGTTTTTATAATATTATAAATCAGTTGCTTTATTGCAATAATTTTATATAATATAACTGCCAAGACAATAATCATTTCTGAAATTATCTAATCATTTTGCAAGACTGACTTGGAGTCAGGATGTCAATTTGATCGAGTATCATCTCGCTTGTGTAGGTAAAAACTTTATATCTTAGGTATTTTTAGTACTTACATAACTTTAAACAATAAGGTGCGTTGGGGTAATACCGGACGGATTTTCGAATAGTTTTTTTTTATATCTTGGGACAACTCACACACGGCCATCTGATCCCAAGCTAAGCAGAGCTTGTGTTATGGTAACCAGACAACTGATAAACATACTTATATAATTTTTAAATACATACATATCATAGATAAAAGTTGTAAGCATGTTGCAAAAACTATTTTTTCTCAATTTTGGTAAACACCACGTTCTTGAGAAATGGTGGAAATTGATAATGAATTATCACAGTGTAATTTTAATATTAGTTTGTTTATTAACACACAACAGTTTTTGTTTGAGAAGCCTGTAAAATCAGGAATCATTTTTTGACAGTGTAATGACGATTTGGCCGTCAAGGGTCAAGTTCGGACAACAATTTAATACTATTCCTATTGCTAGGAGCATAGGATGCAAGAAAAGAATGTGTCCGATCTTTTCTACTCTTTTTTACAAAACTTACCTTGTTTCACCTTTTAGTTTTACCTTATACTACACGTTCTAGTCGCCGGAGGGACTGGCGGTCACTGCGGGGTGGGGCGGAACAAAATAATGCATTGCGCAATGTGGCTAGCATTCAATATTTAGCCAAATAAGTGGAATATTTGATTCCTACGTTCTTACCCCAGCGCCGATCTTACCCCAACGCACTTTACGCAACACACATATCGTCAAAGAATACGAGTCGCTTTTTTATGTTTTTGTTGAAATTTAAAGAAGTAAGTACTGAACCGGTCGCCATAAAATTTATAGGCCCGCCTCTGAAACATGACCTATCATACCATATTATAACAAGAATTCAATCAAACCATCAAAACCCGTTCTATAGGCGGTAATATCGCTGAACATAGATAAAAAAAAACTATTTTTTTGAAGTCGGTTAAAGTCTTGGTCTTCCTTTACCTTCTTAGATACATAAAAACAATCTATACATACAGTCGTGGTCAACTAATTAGGGACAAACAAAAATTTAAGCTGAATTTAAATTTTCATGTCCATGGTAGATCAGATTATCTAAATTATTTAGTTTATGTTTATGAAATACTAACTAATATTAAGAATACTTGAAAATTATGAGCATTGCTTTGAAGTTGAAATTATTTTGTAAAAGGTAATTTAAAAAGAAATCTCTTGCAACCAAATCGCGGCGTGTTCTGGCTGGCCATCTAATTAGGGACAAAAAGAAAAGCAGTGTATTATATTCCTATTTTTTAAAAATTTGATAGGATTCAACTTTTTTCTATAAATTTAGATTGGAGTCTTTACGTTGGCTTTAAATTTGTTGAAACATTATCGTAATATTTAATTAAACATGGGGCGAAATAAAAGTTCTAATACAACTGTGCGAAAATAACCATTATTGCTTATTATAGTAAATAGCCATATCGTAAATTAGCAAAATGTTGAAATTGTTCCATAATAATGAATTTCAGTACAGGACAATCGTAATCTTAATTAAGAAAATATACATTTGAATCTATAAAACAACTAAACGAGAACTCAGAATGAAAATAAGTAGCAAGAAATATACTGTGCAAATAAAAACGCAATACGTTGATAGCGGCGAAAAGAGACCCACTTATGGGCTTTGTTTTGATTATAGGTCTGAATACTGCTGGTATTTGGACTAAAATAAAGCGCTGGAGTAGTTTACAACAACTTTTTGACGTCAACTTGTTGAAGCTGAGCTGTTTGGCATGGATGTACGAAAAGATCCTGTGTTGAAAAAAATTACAGACTTGCTACGGTTGGCCTTAGTTATGAGGTACCGATATAGGGACATATTTTCAATGAATAAATGTTTTATTTTTGAACTAAACGAAGGTATATTGGTTCCATCCGATGGCAGACAGTATTTACGACGCTCAAAAAAAGTATAAACATCCAAATTACACTAATAAACAAGTTAAACGTTGAGGGGAGAACATAAAACCATGGCGTTGGTTTTTTGGAAATGGTGTGGGACCTTTAGAGCAAATTGAAGATACACTAGATTCAATTGAATAGAGAGAAATACTACAAGCAATCACACTACTTTATGTTAAGGATCACACGATAACTACCCCAAAAAATACTGCACTATCTGTTAGAACATTTCTCACCGATGAGTAATGTATGAGTTATACATTGGCCGGCCTAGAACCCAAATCTGAATGCTTGGAAACACTTGGTGGTACGATATGAAAGAATACCTCGGTTTAAAAAATGGTGCAAATGAACTGGCTATTAAAAACTGACTGTAGTAACTTTCAAGAAGGCTAGAACAGTATCACTAAAGAAAAATGTGTCATTTAGATTGCATCGATTACAGACCTTTGTTACATGGTTACTGCAAACCTTAGCAATCACTCTGGATATTGATTTGTATTACTGTATGACGCATTAAGCTTAATTGAATAATAAATAAACATATTTTTTCCTTTACTGATCTCTGCAATAATTATTTTTAATTTTGTCTTAAGTGTCCCTAATTAGTTGTCCAGTGTACGAATAGAATAAAGAAGAAGTAAAGTTGAATTTTGTTGAATATTTATTTTACGTAAAATGCATTCCTTTATTAACTATGCCAATTTGATAAGATATTGGTTTAGTTTTATATTAATAGTAACTAAACTGCCAAAGTCTCGAGCAAACTTAACTTATGGGAAGCAGAATCAAATGTTACTTATAGTTTATTATGTTGTCCCTAATTAGTTGACCACGACTGTATAATAAAATCGTAGGAAAGTCAAAACTGTACATTGAATATTTTTTTAAAAGAATACTTGAGGCGTGATCTACAATCGATACCGAAGCCAAAAATATAGATTTTAGAATTTTTGTCTGTTTGTCTGTTTGTTTGTTTGTTTGTTTGTTTGTCTGTATGTATGTCCGGGATAAACTCAAAAAGTACTGCATGGATTTAGTTCAAATTTTGCAGGGATATTACTAAGAGGTCGGGTCAAAACATAAGCTACAAATTATCACGCTATCACCTACGGGGGAGGAGCTGGAGGCTTCACGCTGTCGACGTCGCGGGCAGCAGCTATCTTCGGAATTACTCAACGGATTTCAATGATTTTTTTTTTGTTGTATAGGTATTAAGTCTGGGCGTCATATAGGCTATAACTTATCCTGGAAACTTGAACTTCTGGTGCAGGACCGCAACAGACCAGCTTAACTATAAGAGATACAAAAATGGTATCATAGCAAAAATTGCTTCACGTGATAAGCAGTTTCTGTTGAAAGAATAAATATGAAGATCTTGAACAACTGAGGTGGAACTCCATGAGCCCAGCTAACTATAACATATATAAGTATGACGTCTTAGCAGGAGTTGTTCAGCTTGATGAGCACTTTCTGTTGACGTATACAAATTGAAGATCTGGAATACCTGTTGTAGACTTCCATGAGCCCGGCTACGTACACTATACCGAACATATATAAGAATGACGTCTTAGCAAGAGTTGTTCAGCCTGATGAGCACTCTCTGTTGATGCATAATATTGAAGACCTAGAACCAACACCTAACGTGGAACTCCAAGCACCCAACTACACCATAACACATAAAATAAGAATAACGTCTTAGCAAAGTTGTTCGGTCTGATAGGCATTTTCTGGTTTATAAGATCGAAGGTTAGATAGATCTGATGTGGCAATCAAAGCTATCACTGATTTCAATGTATAAAATAACTTAAGCTGGGAGCTTCATTTTCCACACATTTTCCGGGAGCAGCCTTTATCGAGTGGAGGTACCACTCGATGAAGGCGGGGAAACATGCATACAAACAAGTCGAACAGAGAACCTACTTTTTTTAAAGTCGGTTCAATGATGATGATCATTTCTTCATCAATTTCATGTTTTTAGTACTGAATAAACATTGACTGTTAATACTTTTGTTCGGTATTTATCTGTGTGATTATTGCTTTGTCAGTAATATAAATGTTCATGTCGTTATAAACCTAATTATGATGATGATGATGATGATGATGATGATGATGACAGTCCCAGTCGCATGCGTCATCTGTTTGCCGTCATTTTGGTGTTTTGTGGAGTTGCGAACCCGGTAGCTTTGTGGGAGAAGTACCGCCATCTTCTGTTCGAGGACTTTTTACGAGCTTTGAGGCGTGCTTCTGAAGGTGAAATCGAAGCAACTGATAAACGCATGCTGAAGACCCGTCTCAGTTCACTTCAAGATGTGGTCATTAGTCATTAGTCATTAGTCATTTATTCATTAACAATAAATTGTATCTGAATTTACAACCACATTAAATAAACAACATGCAAATACATACAAATTCATGTCATAACATTTGATTTACTTTACAGGTCACTAATAGTATATAAACACTTGTTTAATAGAAAACTTTTTAGCTGTTTTTTAAAGGATCTGGAGTATATAGCGCTTTTTAAATCCAAAGGCAATTTGTTAAATAATATAACCGATTGGTATCTGGGACAGTGTTTCACAATATTTAAGTTAGGCTGTATTTTATAAAGTTTAATATCTTGCCTACGCGTGCCTTCTCTAACCTCTCGTTCTTCCGCAGTCTCATATTCGTGTATATATTTGGCCATATTGGTTAGAAGCACAAAAACATAAATACTCGGTACTGTAAGTATATCTAATTTAGTAAAGTATTCACGGCAACTCTCTCTCTGCGGAACATGAACTAAAGTGCGAATTGCACGTTTTTGTAAAACGAAAGCTCTTTTGATGTTATAAGCATAACTATTTCCCCAAAACATTATACTATATCTAATTTTTGATTCTACCAATGCAAAATATACCATTTTTAATTGTTCAATATTAATTTCTGTTCTTAGAGCTCTCAACACGTAACATGCGGAAGATATTGACTTGTTAATCGCATCTAGTTCAATTTTCCAATTTAGGTGTTCGTCTATGTGGATTCCTAAAAAGGTAACTTCTTTACCTAGAAAAATTTTTTCATCGTTCAAAACAACATCTAAGTTGTCCTTATTTCGGGCTGTAGTTCTAAATAATAGTACTTTAGTCTTCGCAGTATTGATTAACAAATTGTTGCTAGTGAACCACACGTGAAATGCTTGTAATGCGTCATTTACCTTTTGTGTTAATTCATTCATGTCTTTAGCCGCTATTATAGCATTAGTGTCATCTGCAAAAATTACTATATTAATGTCAGGTAAAATAGTATTCATATAATCAATCATGTCATTAATAAATAATATAAATAAAATTGGTCCTAATATAGATCCTTGTGGAACACCTGTAGTCATGTTTACTGTCCGTGATTTGTAAGCTTTTTTATAGCCATTTTGTATTTTGTCAATTTCTACGTACATTTTTCTGTTTTTAAGATATGATGAGAATAGTTTTAAGGCCTTTCCTTTAATTCCATAATGCATCATTTTATTAATAAGTAAATTGTGGTCTATAGTGTCAAACGCGGAACTCAAGTCAAGAAAAATCCCTGCTACTCTCAGTTTTTTATTTATATTTCCTATTACATCATCAAGTAAAGTATAAATTGCATCTGTAGTACCAACACCTTTTTGGTAACCGAACTGTCTTTTGTTGAGTGTTCTATTGGCACGTAAATGAGAAAGAAGTCGATTTTTAATAACTTTTTCAAATATTTTTGATAGAACTGGTAGCAAGGAGATCGGCCTGTAGTTTTTAGGATCAGTCCTACTGCCTTTTTTAAAGACAGGTATTACTTTTGCTACTTTTAGCTGGTCTGGAAAGATAGATTCCTCAATACATTTGTTATAAAAGTTGCACATAGGTTCAACTAGTATTAATATATGTTCCTTTATTATTGGTATTGGGATCTCATCATGACCACAAGAATACTTGTTTTCCATAATTTTCACTATGGTTAAGATCTCATTTGGTGTAACCGGAGCAATTATCATTTCGTCTGTTATTTTGTTTGCACTCATATTCAAGGATGCTGTATTTTGGTCATTGGCAATTGCACCAGGGGTGCACTTGTAGTTGAACTGTTTTGCTAAGATGTCAGATATTTCTTCTGGATCTACTACAAGTTTGTCATCGACTTTGAGACGAAGTTCTGGTTTTATTGCTTTCTCCTTATTGGTGCATTTGTTCACTATTTTCCACACTTCTTTACTTAGATTTTTAGCCTTGTTTATTTGCACCATTATTGCATGTTTTTTTGCCTTTGCTACAACCTGCCTATACAGTTGAACATATTTGATTCTATACTTTAGAACACTAGGTTCAAGTTTGTTTCCATTTTGGGCACACAGAAAACGTTTCATTTTACTTGAGGTTCGAATTCCTTTAGTGATCCACTTTAATTTGACATTATGTTTAAAGCTTATTTTATATTCTTTTTTTCTGTAGCTATTTTGGAATATCCTATCAAATGTTTTGAGGAAAGTATTTATACCCATACTACACCAATCATTTTCCAGAATACTTTGTGCAAATTGCGCACTGTTTTTACTATTAAATACTCTCTTCTTAGTGACAACAGTTTGGTTTCTATTACTCGCCGAATTTCCCATATTATTCAGGCGAATATCTGCAAATATACCACCATGGCCATCTGCGAGACCATTATGATCAACAGCACATCCCAGAACACACAAATCGGGCAAGTTGGTAATAATATTGTCAATACAAGAATTACAATCATTACGAATGAAAGTAGCAGAATCAATTAGATGCCTAAAATTATAACACCTAAGTAAACTAAGAAAATCTGTACGTTTTTTACTATCCACTAGTAGATCTACATTAAAGTCTCCACAAATTATTGATTTCCTATTAAACAAGTAATCAAGTAACTTCTCAAATTGATTCAGGAACATTTCAAAATTTTTGTCAATAGGATTCCGATAACAACAACAGTTATACAATCCAGTGGATACATCTTTAACACCACATACTTCAAAATATTCAACCTTATATAACTTATTTATAGCGTCAACAGTTTCTGTTTGCCTATCCACATGTCCTAAAATTAAACTGCCTCCTCTCCTTTTATTTTTTCTGGTATTATACGAGATTAGTTTGTAGTTGGATATATTAAAACAAATTGCTGTGTTTTCATTTAAAAAATGCTCACTGATACATATATAGTCTAATCTTTTATCAAGAGTATGTACATAAACTTCTAGTTCAGTTTTTTTGTTATTAATTCCACAAACATTCTGATGAAATATGTTTAAATTCGTGAAGTCATTTTGTATGTCGTTATTCACGAAAAAAAATTGAAGTCGGGTTAGACTCCCCAGTTAGAGAGTGCGTTGGAGTATTTGGTTGAGTCGGATCGCTGCTATTCTTGATCTTATCTTTATCAAACTTATTAGTTAATATAGGAGAATTATTACTTTTTGTGATTGTGACCGCTGGAAAATAAAAAGGTATTGTGCCTTTGCGAGGTTTAGGTTTAGGTTCCAGAATCGTAGGGGAAAACATCTTAGAATTTTGGAAAATGTACTCTATGTCAATAAAAACATTTTTCATGCCATGTCTATTTAGTACTCCACTTTGCTTATAAAACATTGTGGTGTCATATCTTAAATTTAAATTGGAGTCGAGTAAAATTGCATAATTATATTCACATATGTCTTGGTACAATAAATTATTAAAAGTTTCAACTCTAGAATTAAAAATGTTGCTATAACCATTAAATTTATAGGTAGGTAAACACAATATTAAGTTAGTGTGATAGATTGACATTAAAGTTTCTCGAATACTTATTACTAAATCATAATAATTCACAGATTTCATAAAATCGTGTTCTCCTATAAAAATTACACAGTAGTCTTGTTTATTAAAGTTTGTAAGTTTTTTGTTTAAATTGCTGAGTAACTGTTCAATTCCACAGTTTGTATGTATATAATGGCAGACATCATAACACGGAAACTTATTTTGTGCTAAGGATAGGATATTATTTACTTTATTGCTACTAACAATACTGAGTTTTTGACGTGAGCAAGGTATACCGGGATAAAATGAGCGGTGTATTAATTCGTCTGGTTGAGGTACGTTTTTTGAAATTTTGGGTACGTTACATGAGGGTGAAGGTGTGCGACGATTGATATTTTGATCCCGGATATATTCAAGCGACGGACTGGTAGCGCCATCTGTTGGCGGGTGGCTGGTCAACGTTGTTTGCCCAAGATCGATGAAACTCGTGTCCCCATCATCATCATCGAAGGTCAGCCGCACGTTTCTTGACAGTCTTCTCGTAGAGGTTGGGGTTTTTACTTTCATTCTGGGCTCTGAACAGATTCTATGTAATGTTTTAGATTTTTGTTTTTGTTTAATTAGAGCGTCTTTTAATGAAATGTTCTCTTCATTGAGCTTAACTATTTCCAAGTGTGCACTTTCGAGTTCACTTCTAAGCTGCAACAACTCTTTCTTCAAATCCTCTTTATCAGTATCATATCCAGTAGACAGGTCCGGTAAGCTAAGTCTTCTTATATCTGAATTTGTAGATTCAAAAGAGAGATCAAGTGACTCATTCAGTAATGTTTTATGCCGCCGTAGTGTGATATTATCGTCTCCCATTTCAAAGTATTTTAGGTAGGTAGTTATTCTTATTTGATTAATATGAGGTGTCAGTAATGTGACAGTAACGCCCTCTGTATTTTACTGGAGTCAATTTATAATAAAGTGTTTGTATTTCAATCACTATTCGACAATAGATGTCACTATTTTTATAAGATCTTTAATTGAAATAAATATAATATACAAAAAGACGTTAATGTTGCCGAGTCTTGAACTTGCGACCTTTCGTTTCGTAAATCAGTTTCACTGACGTTAAAACCTCCACGCCACAGTGATTCTAGTGAGTTTGTCGAAATTAGGGAATACCTCCTCCGTTTTCTTCAATGACCGTTAATTGATACCTCTGTTTGAATTTTGTAAACAATTGACATTCACAAAGTTATTTTCACACAACTTTACAAATCTTGCAATAAATTTATTACTGTTTTGTTTTGCTATTTGGGGCCACAATATTAACGACGTATTTATGGTAGTTCACTTATTTCTTGAGTTATTTGGGTTTTATTTATGTCATCATACACTGAGTTAATAAAGCGTTTTAAAGTCACTTGTTCTTCATATTTAGCGTAGATAACACTTGTACACCTGAATTAGCACTTTAACTTCCTATTTTAATGTGAATTACGACTTAATATGAGCAAAAACTAATTTAATTATTTTAAATATGTGGAGCACTTGTTTACGTGGCTAGTAGCGCCATCTGTGTTTGACCATTGGTCATTTCAATCGGCGGTAAACCACTGGTAGAGTACGGGTTGCGAGCTCTCAGATCATTACCACATCAAGACCGTGGAAATCGGGAGTACACCGCCGAAACCAATTACGATTCGGGTTTCATGACCACTATCCGAAATGACCACGTCACTAGGGCCCGTATTAATAGACGTCACTCAATTCTGAGACGCTCTCAAGTTTATTGCTGTCCTTATTTTTTCCCTTTAGAATGACAAGGACAGCATGAGACTTGAGAGTGTCTCGGAGTTGAGTTACGTCTATTAATACGGGCCTAGGTTCACCTCAGAGCTAAAACAAATACATGACACTGTTCTGGAAAGCATTGGGCTCGACCAGGGTAAAATGTTTTTCCTGGATGCTCCTGATGAAACAGGGAAAACATTCATTATCACTGGTATCCTTGCAGAGGTCAGGACGCAAGGCAAAATTGCCATTGCTGTAGCATCGTCAGGAATCGCTGCTACACTGCTTTCTGGTCGCAAAACAGCGCATGCCATGTTCAAAATACCCATAGATTTAGAAAGCGCCGAAATGCCTGTTGTGGGGTATCCCGTAACAGTGACAAGGGACATGTGCTCAAGGATTGCTCTCTGATCGTATGGGATGAGTGCACGATGGCTAATAGGAAAGCAGTGGAGGCCGTGAACAGAAAGAACTCTGCAGGACAACCGCAGGAATGAACACTTGATGGGTGGTGTTACAGTTCTGTTCAGTGGCGATTTCCGGCAAACACTCCCTGTGGTGACACGGGGGTCTAAGGCTGATGAGGCGAATGCTTCGTTGAAACGATATTCGTTGTGGTCACAAATTCATAGGCCGCGCTTGACCATCAATATGCGAGCTCAGCTCGGTGGCAATTCACGTGCTCAAGAATTCTCAGATGTCCTTCTAAGTCTCGGCGAAGGCACTCTACCACTCTAGGAAAGAGGTGAACAGGTGCTGCTCCCAGAGTCCCTCGGTAGAGTGGTGGCCTTCTTAGAAGAACTCATTCGTTGTGTGCATGGGGACATCAGTCGAATACCAAACCAATAGAATTCTTGGGTGTGACAGCGAGCCATTTTAACACCCAAAAATGATCAAGCTGCAGACATCAACGAACGCATTCTCTCGGAAATTGAGGGAAACGAAGTAGTTTATACGTCCATAAACACTCCACACATTATCCCGTAGGATTCCTAAACTCCCTTCCAATTCAAGCGCGTGCAGTTCCCTGTGAGTGAGTGAGTTGACTATCAACAAGTCGCAGGGGCAGACGCTGAAGGCTGCGGGTGTCGACTTCAGGACGAGCTGCTTCTCACACGGGCAGCTGTACGTCGCTTGCTCCCGCGTCACGACACGAGTCCTGATTCTCTGTATATTTAGGCTGCTGAGAGCAAAACTATACAAACGTAGTTTACAGAGAAGTTTTGTAACAATTCACAATCGTTAATATTCTTTTATATCGTGGAATGTAGAAAAAATTGGTCAAGCGCGTGTCAGACTAGGATTCCATAACGAAACGCATCGCATTAACAATTTAAAAACGATTTCATCTCAGCCGTTATACTTAGCTTTCTTTTAAGGTTCAATCCAAGGACTACCATCATGTCTTTTTTTCAAACCAACCGTTTAAATTTGAGAGAACGTTAAATATCTTTTGTTGTTTGTTTGTCTGTATGTATGTCTGGGCTAATCTCTAAAAGGACTGCATGGATTTACTTAAAATTTTGCATGAATATTGCTAAGAGGTCAGGTCAACATAATTATAAGCTACATATTATCACGCTATCACCTACGGCGGCGGAGCTGAAGCCTTCACGCAGACAACGTCGCGGGCAGCAGCTAGTTATAAATATATTGTTAGATACATAAATTACTCATTAACCTTTTGACGACCAAGCGACAGCGACAGTCAATCAATCCTTCGAACACGTGATTTGACACACAATAGAAAGACAATAGCAGCCCGACGACAGCCGGCTGTCGGTTGGTCAATGAAAGGTTAATAGAATCATCATCATCATCATGAGCCGATAGACGTCCACTGCTGGACAAAGGCCTCCCCCAAAGATTTCCACATGCATCGGTCCTGCGCCACCCGCATCCAGCGGGACCCGGCGATCTTGATAAAATCATCGGTCTATCTTGCGGGAGGCCTGCCCACGCTGCGTTTACAGTACGCGGCCGCCACTCGAGAACCTTTCCGCCCAAACGGGCCGTCAGTTCTTCAGGGTGTCTCAGTAAGAGTGCACTTTTTCGTTTTAAAATAAAAACAAGTATTTTATAATAGAATTGTGATATTTTTAATGTATTGTAAAGAAGACATGTTCCGATTAATTATGGAATAAAATTTCCGCCAAATGCTCCGATGACAAGCCATTACTCTTTTCATTAAATTTTCTATAACTTTTGTCCAGAGATGTGGCTGTGTCACCAATGACGCGTTGAATTGTTTCGGGTTTACTAGCATAAACCCGAGATATCACAAAACCCCATAGAAAAAAATCACACGGCGTTAAATCTTACGATCTTGGTGGCCAGTTGACATCAGAATTTCGTGAGATGATGTGTTTTGGAAATCGTTGCTGAAATAAGTCAATTATTTCATGCGCGGTGTGGCAGGTTGCGCGGTCCTTTTGAAACCACATGTTGTCAGAAGAAAATATATATTATATATTATAAAGAAGATAATCTTTTATCACATTAAGAGTAAATTATGTGATATTAGGCACGATTTAATTATGAAAATAATCATTTTTGCGACTGGATTTTCTGGTATTTTTCATATTGTTTGGATTTTTAAATACATCAGTTAGCGGCTTAAATCTAAAAATCCGTCTAACTAATTATTTTATTCAGAGCTTTGGCAACAAGAAAATAATTTTTGTTTTTTATATATGCCAGTAATTTTTGAGATATTAGCTTTGTAATTTGACACTAAAAGTAAAATTTTGTAAACCTCCGTTCAGTTTTCTTGATGGTAATCACAAATACTTTAATAATTGAAAAAATCCCCAAGTAGACGACGAAATTTCCTAAATTTGTTAGTAATTAGTTTGTTTGTAAGACAAGTGGGCGCTCGACAATCTGATTTGTAAAATCGCGTTTTTGATCCAAATTGTGCGCGTACGCTCTTAATTTTTTTTTTACTACTCTTCGAATGGACACATTAGGTGCATTTTCCCGGCTGAAATTTTTTTGTAATTAACTTTCACAATGTAATGCATTGTTCTTTCGAAAAGTTCTCCATTTTTAATAATCGGAATAAACAGAGGTGACCACAGTCAATTTCAGAGTTGCCACTTGCATGAGAAAAAAAAGATTCCAATTTTAAAAAGTGCACTCTTACTGAGACACCCTATAAATAGAATACTGGTGTAATACTTCACAAAAATAAAAATAAAATCTTAGGAAATGTCAGTAAAATGCCATAAATTGCGAAGTGCCTTATAACTTGCATCACAGAAGTAGATCCGTTCAACCTTGGAGTAGATACCTTATCATACCTATTTCTTTATCACACGTCGAATTAAGAGCTCTTGTCAATGTTATTTTCACAATATTTGTTCTAATTTAAGTTCAGTCTGTGTAGAAACTGAAAAACTTTACTTACAGGACAAGCAAATGAACTGTTAGTGCAGGATTGGACAAAATTCATTCGAACAATAAATCTGGCGTTAGATAAAACTTTGACATATATTATTTGGTCATTTACCTAGGAAGTAAAATCTACCTAATTGTCATAAAGTCTATGACCTGTCGTACTCGTAGTATTTGTATTTGTATTGTATATTGTTTATTTGTATTGCATACTCGAGATCTGGATTCAAGTTCGGCTAAAACTAGTTTTTAGGATTCCGTACCATAAGGGTAAAACGAGACCCTATTATTAAGCCTCCGCTGTCTGTCTGCCTGTCTGTCTGTCTCCAGGCTGATAAACCGTGATAGCTAGTAAGCTGAAATAGGTTTGTGGTTACTGCCTCGCTCCCGTGGGACATAGGTTGATATTATATAGCTAATAGCACTCAGGAATAATGTAGCTTTCTGCCAGTGAAAAAAATTTTAGAATTGGATCATGAGTTCCAGAGATTACCCTCTACTTACAAACTTACAAATTTTACCTCTTTATAATATTTGTATAGATGATAGTACGGAACCCTTCGTGCGCGAGTCGGACTCGCACTTGGCCGGTTTTTTATTAAAGTGGTATCTTGACTTATTTATAAAAAATATAAAGTCACTATCAGAGGTCAACAGAGATGACTAAAAAATAGAATTGAATAAATAACAATATTTTTTGTTGTTTCATACAGCCGAGCAGGTAAAACCAGAATAAGGAAACTTATTACTTTTAATAGATAACTCAAGAATATAGCAAATGTTAACTTTGTTTTTCCTCATTTTTTTTATTAGAAACATTGCTTACTTATTTAACAACAGTTACCATACAAAAGATCTTTTTTCTGCCACTGTCTGGCAAATCTATAAATAGGAAATAGTGATATGATTTACTGAAATTGATTGTTGATAATATACCAAGCCGCTGGTTCTGGAGACATTAAACTTGGAGGGTGTTTTCTTTGTGAAGAGAAGGCATCGAGATCTACTAAGAAAGGATATTTGGAAATTTGATCATTAACCCTTTGACTGCCGGAACCGCACATCATCATCATCTCCCTAGCCTTTTCCCAACTAAGTTGGGGTCGGGTTCCAGCCTAACCGGATTTAGTTGGATACCAGTGTTTTACGTGGAGCGACTGCTTGTCAGACCTCCCCAACTCAGTAACAGGGCGACACGATACCTCTTGGTTAGACTGGTCAGAATTTCTGGCTTACCCGTAACGACTGTCAAAGTTCAACGAATGACAACCGGGACCAACGGCTTTACGTGCTTTCCGAGGCAAACTTTAAAAAAACATATTAATTGAAAAAAGAGAAACTTTTCTATTGTTTTATTAATTATGGCACACAAGAGGCTAAAGAGGTAAAAAATGGCTGAAAGTACAACTTTCAAGCGGGCGAAGACGCGGGCGGAAGCTATTACTACATAAGATAATAGATGCACTACACTTTTATGTTTCCTGCAATATAAAACAGGGTAAATTCCACAAATTATCTGTAAAAGGGTGTTTTCTATAAGTTTTGGTCCGACAAAGTCGCGTGTAGAGGTTAGTATCTTTATCTAAAAATATTGTTAAAGAAAAGATAATATTTACAATTTTCCTTAAAACTATATTATGGGGATTTCTAAGCTGGGAGCCAATTCTCGGTTTTAGAGATGATGTCGAATTCGACAAAAAAGTCGAATGACGTCATTTTTTCGTCAAATTTTAAAAGTTGCTATTCTGGGGATGTCGAGTTCGACATTTGTCGAAGGCTAACGTTAGAGTTCATGTCGAGTGCTTCTGAGCAGTAGAGATGTCATGTCGATTGTAGAGATACGTCATTTCTGTGTGAATTCGTTTAGTTTTGGATTGTACCCTGTGTTTTTATTTCCTTATTTTTTTAATAAAATACGGCTTGGCATCTCATACCTACTGGAAATTCGATTTATACTTTTTGATTTGTGCATTGTGTTTTTTTGAAACGACGACCACGATTAGATTTGAAACCACTGAAAGATGGACGAGTTTATTTGTTTATTAGAATTTCTATCTTGCACACCCTAAATACCTAATTTATGTGTTTGTTGAGTGCACAATTATTGTAACCGATTTTATTATAATTGATTTTTTGTATGACTTAACTATTTTTATTTTAAAATAAAGAACTTTATCATTTACTTCCTACCTAACACTTGAATTCTGTCATTGACAGACAGTCAACTGTCAAACTGATTATTTTTACACTAAACGTTTCGTTTTATAATTAAATATTCGTATATTCAGTAAGTCTATCTCTATGTCTATCAAAAATATCTCTATCTCTACCAAAAAATGGCGAATTGAGCAGAATTCCGTATTCTCAGTCAAAATAGAAATAAATGTCACGAAAATGTCGAGTCGAGTGAAGATAATGTTACCATTATGAAGAATCGCACGTTCCGTTTTTGGTAGCTTAGTAAAAGTAGCATAAGTGAATGAATGATTTCGTTTTAAAATGCTGAATATACGAATATTTAATTATAAAACGAAACGTTTAGTGTAAAAATAATCAGTTTGACAGTTGACTGTCTGTCAATGACAGAATTCAAGTGTTTGGTAGGAAGTAAATGATAAAGTTCTTTATTTTAAAATAAAAATAGTTAAGCCATACAAAAAATCAATTATAATAAAATCGGTTACAATAATTGTGCACTCAACAAACACGTAAATTAGGTATTTTAGGGTGTGCAAGATAGAAATTCTAATAAACAAATAAACTCGTCCATCTTTCAGTGGTTTCAAGTCTAATCGTGGTCGTCGTTTCAAAAAAACACAATGCACAAATCAAAAAGTATAAATCGAATTTCCAGTAGGTATGAGATGCCAAGCCGTATTTTATTAAAAAATAAGGAAATAAAAACACAGGGTACAATCCAAAACTAAACGAATTCACACAGAAATGACGTATCTCTACAATCGACATGACATCTCTACTGCTCAGAAGCACTCGACATGAACTCTAACGTTAGCCTTCGACAAATGTCGAACTCGACATCCCCAGAATAGCAACTTTTAAAATTTGACGAAAAAATGACGTCATTCGATTTTTTTGTCGAATTCGACATCATCTCTAAAACCGAGAATTGGCTCCCTGGGGGCCAATTCTCGATTTTCGCCATTTATCTCGAGTTCGAGATTGTAAGTCTATCTCTATGTCTATCAAAAATATCTCTATCTCTACCAGAAAATGTCGAATTGAGCAGAATTTCGTATTCTCAGTCAAAATAGAAATAAATGTCACGAAAATGTCGAGTCGAGTGAAGATAATGTTACCATTATGAAGAATCGCACGTTCCGTTTTTGGTAGCTTAGTAAAAGTAGCATAAGTGAATGAATGATTTTGTTTCAAAATGCTGAATATACGAATATTTAAGTATAAAACGAAACGTTTGGTGTAAAAATAATCAGTTTGACAGTTGACTGTCTGTCAAACTCAATGACGGAATTCAAGTGTTAGGTAGGAAGTAAATGATAAAGTTCTTTATTTTAAAATAAAAATAGTTAAGTCATACAAAAAATTAATTATAATAAAATCGGTTACAATAATTGTGCAGTCAACAAATACGTAATTTAGGTATTTTAGGGTGTGCAAGATAGAAATTCTAATAAACAAATAAACTCGTCCATCTTTCAGTGGTTTCAAGTCTAATCGTGGTCGTCGTTTCAAGAAAACACAATGCACAAATCAAAAAGTATAAATCGAATTTCCAGTAGGTATGAGATGCCAAGCCGTATTTTATTAAAAAAATAAGAAAATAAAAACACAGGGTACAATCCAAAACTCAACGAATTCACACAGAAATTACGTATCTCTACAATCGACATGACATCTCTACTGCTCAGAAGCACTCGACATGAACTCTAACGTTAGCCTTCGACAAATGTCGAACTCGACATCCCCAGAATAGCAACTTTTAAAATTTGACGAAAAAATGACGTCATTCGTATTTTTTGTCGAATTCGACATCATCTCTAAAACCGAGAATTGGCCCCCTGGTCAGTTATCAGCATTAGAGTTATCTTCTGAAATAATATAATGGTCATTAAATAATAATAAAAATAAGGGTAATAAAAACTGTAATATGTAAAATTTTGACCGCTCGCAGATTATGACAGATACAAATAAATATTATAAAGCTGAAGAGTTTGATTGTTTGGTAGAATGCACTACCAAATATCCATACTAATATTATAAATGGGAAAGTGTGTCTGCCTGTCTGTCTGTTTGTCTTTCTTTCACGGCAAAACGGAGCGACGGATTGACGTGATTTTTTAAGTGGAGATAGTTGAAGGGATGGAGAGTAACATAGGCTACTTTTTGTCTCTTTCTAATGCGAGCGAAGCCGCGGGCAGAAGCTACTATACTTATACATCTCAGGAACGGTACAGTCGGTTTACTTTTATTGGTCAGTCTGAATTGATTATTTTTTGTTTATTTTGGATAGCCTATGTTTTTAAAGGTTTGTATAGGCTATATGTATGTATATGACACATATGTATTTACATCGCGCTACGCCCTACGAAAGAGGAGCAGTAACTGAAAACGCGGATGAAACTAGGACAGCTCGTCTCGTTTAAATCTTCGAACACACGTGATTCGAGACACAATAGAAAGACAGTTGCAGCTCGACAGCCGGCTGTCGCTTGGTGGTTGTAAGGTTACCCATTGAACATACGTGATTCAAGATACAATAGAAAGACAACAGCAGCGCGAAAGCCGGCTGTCGCTTGGTCGTCAAGGTTAAAATGTGGTACAGAATTTTGTACAAGCAATAGTAATCTTTCAGGAGCTAAGTAGTCTTGCAATTAGTACTTACCTACACCACGTGACCACCAATGTGGCAGCGAGTGACCAAAACACTTAAAACAAGTGATGTTATCAATGACTTATCAAAACTCAGCAGGTGCCACGTAGGCCCACCTGAAGCAGATCACTCGATATCAGCTTATCAATAGAGATGTATCCACTACTGAGTTTGACTAATTCGTGTGTTTGGCCGACGGACGAAGGCCGAAATTTCGTTTAGGTCTCTACGTAGCCAGGCTGAATTATCTACGAGTTCTTTTTCATACGTGCCTAGTTATGTTGTAGAAATTCGCGTTTTTTAATAAACTTTTATTATCTTTCCAGCCCCCCTAGACAGTGGCATTGTAGAATAGATTGTAGATTAAAATAGATTGTCAAATGTATGGGGTTGACATAAGCTTTCGCTAAATAATTTGACATCTCCATACATTTGACAATCGATTCTATTCCACCATCTATTCTACAATGCTACTCGCCTAGGAAGCCTGATTTGTTAAGTGAAATAATTTATCAAAGGAGAAAGTTCTATTCCTAGATTATAATTAAAGCTGTATGACTGACGAAGAAATTAAGGTTAAGATATATCTACCATGTTATGATTATTTACTGTTAACAACTAATCGAAGCGGATTACCTACTTACATACAGATTAGGATTACGCTTTAAAATAAAATGTTAGAAATAAATAATAATTTATCACTCCACTTGAAATATATAAACAAAATATTTGGCCGACTAGACAACTAGGGACAACACACACTTATTCAGCTCATATCCATAGAAAACAAAGTTTTTTATGAACTTTCCGCGTCTGTTCAGCTCCTGACATAAGCAAATGGAGCTGATTAAATATGCATAGTTTCTTAGCCGTCAATGGCCGGATAGTCGGTTTTTCCAACCAGACGGTACAGCTCTACTTATCAGAAGATCCTACTGATAGACTGTTAGTAACAGTCCGCCGCCTTACACAAAGCATCTTGAGATAACATGGTGATAACATCACTATAACTGTGAAGTGGCGATTCCTCACATGTTGGCAAGCACATGACACATTCCAAGTGTCTCACATCATTCAATATATATATAATATAATAGTTATTTTAATGTTAGCCTTTAGTAAGCACCGTTATTTCCCGATAATACAAAGCGTGTACAATATTTGTTGTTTAGGTAAAAAGTAAATTAGCCTTAATACCTTTAATCGGTGTTCGAATACCTATCATGTTATGATTATTTACTGTTAACAACCAATCTAAGCGGATTACCTACTTACATACAGATTAGGATTACGCTTTTAAAAATAATAACAGTTTAAAAATAAAATGTTAGAAATAAATAACTTGCCAATAGTTTCTAAATATATTAATTGTAGTTTTTTTTGTGTTTGTTAATTTAATTAACTTAGCTTCACTGATGATAATTTAAGACGCCTCTGGTATTGTTGACTGATGATGACTTGATGACAGAAAAAAGATTACGGCTTACAGTTTTTCTATTCGACTTTTCTCCACTGCTTTGTGGTATATCCTCACGGTATTGACTAAATAGTAAATATTGCGAGTTCCACAAAACCAAAGAGTTGAAGAAGTTGAAAAGCTAAACCGACACAAACCGAAATTACCCCAGTCTTCCACTGCGTAGAAATGACACTTTTTTTCCCAAACAATTTAACGTCACGACAAATAAGGAAAAAAGTTTTCCTCTTTGAATTGGTACTCATTAGTTGACAATGACCAACGTGTGATTTATACGTGCCCGGAAAATTAGCCTTCCGCCTGCCATAAGAAACTGACTCATTTACTCTTGTTGTAACTACAAAGTCATATAAATATTGTAATGTTGGCCAGCGTTAGAAGTACTTTGCCTATTTTTTAATGCATAAAATAAGTACATCAGACAAAAGAAACAAAAAATTAAACAGTCGTTGATTAGATGAAAAAAAAAATGACGTAAAATGCTTAACCCAAGCAAGTAAACTCAAAAAAAAACTGGTTTTAAAGTGGCTTGTTACCTGTCAAATTTATTTTACTATCTAATAGGTATTTTTTTTATTTATAGTCTACTATCTATTATTTTTCTACACCGCTATTTATTATCGATGACATATTCATCATGATTCGTGTTGATCGATGCTGATGATCAGATATAGTTATTTACGAAATTGATATTTATGCTTATCACAAAAAAATATTTAAATAATCTAAAATTGCAAAAAGAAAAACGCAATAACTACGCATATTATTATTCTACAACAATTAGGTACATTACGTATATTCCATTTTTTAGGAGCTAAAACTAAATGTAAACAATCTTGACATGTCTTTTATCTGAAAATGTTGACAAATATAGTTAATTACCAAAATCGGTATTCGATTATATAATATTAAAGATTATTTAGATAGGTATCTTTGTAAATTGCAATGTCTTGTCATGTCACATTATTTACATTTAGTAAATACTATTTTCTACAATTAAAGATGGTTGGCAAACTCTATGGCTAATGTTACGGGTTCTAAACAGCTCAACTGCAGGCCTTCAGAAATTCAGAAAATTATTGTACCTACTTCGTCCGTACATTGTTGTTTTTTGCCGTCTTCAATGCCGCCAGTACTTCCCCTAGTTTTTCTTTTATGTTTTGTTTACTTTTTTTTACTTCCAGATCATACAGTTTAGAATTTAAGTTTTTTGTTTAGTTTTCTAGTCTTCACTCTTTAATTTGCTCGTTTGCATGACATTTCAATAAGCGATTAGGGCGGACAATGGGTAGTTAGAACTCAAATACGTTGTGGAAATAATCATTACCATTCATCATTTTATAGTTTCACATATAGGGCTTCTTTGACGTTTGTGTGTTCGTCATCGGTGGCGTCAGTTCAGTAACTAATCGGTTTTCTTTAAGAAGGTTTATGAAAGGGCAGAAGTTTGCTTTTTTAGGCGTCTTAGGTATTTTTTAAAGGGACTAATACATTTATTTATTTTGGTCTTATGTCATTCACAAGTACTTTATAAAATGAATTATTAGTATTTTATAACAAGTCCTAAGACTAGGTCTTACGCCGGTTGTGGTAGAATTTTGTCTGAAGAGGCAATTCCTAAAGACTACCAACTCGCTGCCTCGCTGAAGTTATAATATTACACCTAAGCAACTTACTTAATGAGGCATCTAGCGAAAACAACTTGTAAAGTGTCACTCTTGATCATAAAAATCTAACACAATTTGCAACAGACGAAAATAAACCTTCTCAGCTAAATCCTAAGTTTCAAAGTGATATCTGACAAAATAAGCCACGTTTAACATAACGAGACATCATTGTCTGATAAAAAAGCAAGGGCAAGGGCGTCATGGACGATAGGGAAATATTAAAGAAAAACGATTAAAAACTGGTTGCTTAGTAACCAGTTTTTAATAATCAAGTAGTTTTAAGTACCTTTGGGGATATCTACATTATAATAATATATAATCGTAAAGTAGGTACCTACGCAGTCAAAACTGTACTTTGAATATATTAACCGATACAAAAAAAAACCGGTTTTGAGATTTTGGACTATCTCTTTAAAAACATGTCATAGTTTTAATTAAATTTTGCATATATGAGCTCATAAATCCATACGAATAAATGGGAAAGTGTCTGTCTGTCTGTCTGTCTGTATGTTTGTCTTTCTTTCACGGCAAAACGGAGCGACGAATTGACGTGATTTTTAAAGTGGAGATAGTTGAAGGGATGGAGAGTAACATAGGCTAAATTAGGCTACTTTCTGTCTCTTTCTAACGCGAGCTAAGCCGTGGGCAAAAGCTAAACTACAAAGATATATTATACTATCACGCTATATCGGAACATAATAGTTTGATAATTTTCTGTAGGTTTATTAGAGTGACGGAATTAAACGTAATTAAATGCATTGTCACTCAACCGATGGTGATGACCTCCGGGCTCCGAGGTAACCCTGGCCAAGCGTGTTCGCAACTGGGTCAGATTCAATTTGATCAAATAATCCTTTCACACTGTTTTTAACCGACTTCTAAAAAAAGGAGGAGGTTCTCAATTCGGATGTTTGTATTTTTTTTTGTGCTTGTTCGCGCATATATCTCCGTTCGTTTACCAACCGATTTAAACAACTCTTTTTTGTTTGAAAGGGTAGACTTCCCAAATGGTCCTATTGTCATCAGGTCCAGGATCTGATGATGGTATCATGCCGAAATCGAGGGAAGTCGGTTTTTTTTATGCAAAAAAATATCTTGTTTACTTTGCAAAAAATAATTACTTGAACAAGACCTTTATACATTTATTAATAAAACTATACCTACATAAAAGCCGCTTGAAGTTAGGTGTCGACAAAATAATTGTGATGGAACATGCCAACACCTCAAGCTCGTTCTAAGTCAACTTCTTTTTTCAATGTGACTAAAAGAGGCACTATGGAACGTACTTACAAAACAAAATGAATCTATTTGCCCATTCTAAAATATTGTTTGGTATGTCGAAGTACGAGCAAAAAACTTTTTAAAAATAATGGTGTTAAATATTTTTTTTGCATGGTTATGTGTAAAAACAAAAACCATCCTTCTAATACCTTTAATTAGGAAATGGAAGCTTTATTATGTTTGCGATGCGAGCACAGTGTTCATTTTACAAATATATAACACTTTTCTCAAACAATGAACATAATGAGTGAGCCAGCGCAACCGATAATTAGAAAAAAAATAATTAAAGTCAAGGCATTGATGACCACGTTGCTCAAGGCGGATTGGTGGATACATATTTATTTCGGACTTATATTCATTATAAGACCAGGTTTCCTTAGGATATTTTCCTCCGACGTCAGTGTTGTTTAATGTAAACTTAGGAAGGACTTAAGAATTAAAATTACATTGGTACTTGCTCGTATTTTTCAAACATTTTGGTATTGACGTTTTTGTCTTCCCGTTGTGTAATTTTGGACTTAGCAGGCTTCATTATTTTCCGAAGTTTACGCATTCGGATTTACGTGCAAAAGCGTACATTGATGTTTTAACTTTCTTAAATAATATACTGACTTCATCCGCGTGGAATTGTCAAAATTAGTTACTTAAAAAAGTTTTGTCCAACACACCCCTCAAAAATATTAATAATAATGAAATTTCCGTTTTGGCCAGAGCGGGCGAAATTCAGCGGCCGAAACACCTACTGTCTATAGCAAATCGATTAACAAAATATGTTATTCATTTAAAAGTTTATATTTAGGATTAGCTTCAGTGTGTGACAAATATAGAAATAATATTAAAAATACGCGATTAAATTATATTATTTACGCTGATAATACTAATTTATGCAGGTAATATATTTTTCTGATGTACAATGTACTATACTTTTCAATTTGAATGTAACAGTATTTGATACGCTCCTAACGTTCCGTTGTACGACGTAATTTGTATTGTAATGCCCTTACTAATAATCACTGTGTAAAGTTATGCAATGAATAAAGCCTGTGTAACCATACATTTTTTGACGTATATTAAACCTGTCATAACTTTATGCAGCGATTATTAGTAAGGCGCTAAGTTTATAAGTGACCTATTTTATATCGTCGTCACTTCTTACAGTTCACTTTCCACGTTCATTTTTTTTCTGATTTCCCTCTTTTTCTGTTTTTATCTCTCTGGATGGTAAATGAGGTGAAGTGGTTACCGTCACCTAGCCTTCCAACTATGTTTGGGTCGGCTTCCAGTCTAATAAGATTGAACGCGGGATGTTAGTGTGTCTAAATTTAGAAAGCACTACAAATTGGTACATGCCTGGTTCTAAACTTGCAATCTCATAGCCCATAGTGGTAGGCAACACTTCCCCTTCAGTCATCAGGAAGACCTTCAGTCATCAGAACTTCTGGTATAAATGTTTTGGACAAACCCCACAAGTAATTTAAGTTCGTAGGCTCGTTTTATGTTAATGGTGCCGATTCTCTTGTGCACAAACTAACGTAAATTTAAGTTAAGTGCATCTTTCTCTTTCCGTTTTATTAAGAAAAAGACAGAAGATCAAATATTAGTTAAGTCCTGTCAATAGACACTCCATAGATAATTTAGACGCATTTTAAAAACATGGCGTCTAAATATACGTCAATTTTCATCAGGCGCTGTCTAATTTGACAGGATTAAACTGAAATGTATCTTCTGTCCTTTTCTTTAAGAAATGGAAAGAGAAAGATGCACTTAACTTAAATTTACGTTAGTTTGTGCACTAGAGAATCGGCACCATTTTCCTCCGTCTCAGTAACCTATAGGTTCATTTGTAACTCCGACTTGATTCTCTTTTGCGTAACCGAATGTATATTAATGTAGAGATACTTTAATTTATTGAAAACAACAGCAGTCTGTTGTTTTCAATAAATTAAAGTATCTCTTAATTAGGAACATTCTCAGGTTTTGTGATTCTAAACAGAACCTTTGTTACATTTGCTCGCGTAAGTTAATGCGTTGCTACACTTATAAATACAGTTCAACTTCTATCAACCACGTTCAGCGTAAGAATGACTGGTGCCGATTCTCTTGTGCACAAACTAGCGTAAATTTAAGTTAAGTGCATCTTTCTCTTTCCATTTCTTATAGAAAAGGACAGAAGATACATTTTAGTTTAACCCTGTCAAATTAGACAGCGCCTGATGAAAACTGACGTATATTTAGACGCCATGTTTTTAAATTGCGTCTAAATTATCTATGGAGTGTCTTAATTTGACAGGACTTAACTAATATTTGATCTTCTGTCCTTTTCTTAATTAAAAGAAAAGAGAAAGATGCACTTATCTTAAATTTACGTTAGTTTGTGCACAAGAGAATCGGCACCAAAAGCCGTCAAATTTAAGGGACTACGAACACAAATTTAATCCATCGCTATTCAGCTTAAATGTCCATAGAAAAGAGATTTTGTATGTTCTGCAGAGCTGAATAAATGTTTGTAGTCCCTATGAGTGCCAGATGCCTACGTAGAAAAACATAGGTGAGACAGGGTGGAGTAAAAAAATGCTGTTGATATCTTTCCGGTTGTAAAACATTATTTTTTTATTTAATCAGACTCTGATTCAAGTCTATCTTTCGAGGTGAAGGAATCGGCGACGGGATTACGTATCTTGCAGAAGCCGAGCGATCGCGATAATTGCGCAATAATCGCGCAATAATTGCTTCTCAAACGTCAATTCGTATTACGTATCAGCAATAGCAATGCGCTAGCAATCTAGCGATAGTGCTGCCTCTGTGGAGCAATCAGTTAACAGGTTTTTAAGAGCAAAGTTAATTTTTTTAACGTGATATTTAATTAGTTCCAGCGATTGCTACTTTATCGTCGTCGTAGCAATAAGTGCATTAGAACAATCGGCGATTCATACATAATACGATTTTTTTTGACGTTAAGCGATTAATCACACGATGATCGCGCGATCACTGCGCAATTATTGCTGATTGCTGTTTCATAGATAAAAAGCCAGCGGAGGTTGTAACCGACGACTGTTTTCTTTTATGACATAGTAGACTGCAACACGCAACTGCAGATAAATCTTAATTTTATTTGTCTCAATTATGTTCCGTGATAATGGTTGCATCCCCATCTCAATCATCTTCTGTTATCTGATGAGCGAAACAGTTGCGCCTCGACTTTTTTCTATCTACCAAATAAGTAATTTGGTAGATAGAAAAAAACGACGGCCCTGTTGGTCTAGTGGTCAGTGATCCTGACTGCTAAGCCAGAGGTCGTGGGTTCGATTCCCACCCAGGACAAACTTTGTGTGATGAGCACAATTGTTTGTTCTGTGTCTGGGTGTTATTTATCTATAATATGTATGTATTTAAAAATTATATAAGTATGTATATCAGTTGTCTGATTACCATAACACAAGCTCTGCTTAGCTTGGGATCAGATGGCCGTGTGTAAGATGTCCCAGAATATTTATTTATTTATTTATTTATTAATTATCTAACATCAGGGTCTAATTAAAGTAAGTCTTGTTTTTATTAAAGTAATTTATCGTTGGTTGAACAACCCTCAAAAAAACGTTGAGCGCACATATTGAATACGTTTTTTGCATGCACTATAAAAATAGAGAATATTTATAAGAAATAGTTAATCCTAATGATGTTATTTGTTATGTTCGGCAATTAATTTAAACTAATGGTGTGACGTGCGACTAATGTGCTGGGAAAGACCCACATAAGGGACAATATTAAACAAGCTAATTTCTTGAACTGTTAAAGCGCGCTTTAAATAACAGTGTCAGTCAACTTTGTTAACAATAGGTGCATAATGTGACATTTTACTTATGTAATTCGTACCTTCACTCGACGCGCTTTCTATTTTCAACCGACTTCAAAAATTAAGATGTTCCGTATGTTCTGCAGGTATATATTCTATAACTCACTCTAAACTATGGTGATGTCACTATACCGATATTCAGTGAGAAGTCACTTTAGCATTCTTAAAGAGATATGTCTGTCTATTCTGTAAGGGCTGACGCCTGCCGTGGCTGCGAGGGGTTATTCCGATCTGTCACCCCATTTTGTCCCCATGGGTTGGTAAAATACTGAGATACTTAGTAATTAAATCAATCAAAAGTACTAGGCGTGCAGTAGCGTGAAGAGGTTAATAGAAAATGTGTTCCACACATTGCTAACTGGGGGACAAATCGAACTTTTTTTCCTATCTGTCACCCGTGGGGACAAAACGGGGTGACAGATCGGAAAAATCGTTCGAAAGAGATACCGCAGCCCCGGACACAAAGGGTCAAGAAAGAACAAGGATGGGTTTTAGTCAGTAGAAGCTGTCAATCCCTTCCCCTCAGCCTAGAGCGGGAAGAGTCATTTAATGATGTTACACCCACAAAAATAAAAAGAATAACTTCACTGACATTCAAGTGACATTAGGCACCAGTCCCCAGAAATTGCGTTAGCCTTGCCTCGACTTGGGGCTAAGTAACGTTTTTTGTTTCAGCTGGGGCAAGCCTAATTAATCTACTTACGAAACTTGAATTGAATGTCTTGTTTTAAACTGTTAACTCTGTTTGCTTAAAGATACATTTTGAAATGTCTTTCCTACCAATATTATAAAGTTTGTTTGTGTGAACGCGCTAATCTCAGGATCCGAATTGAAAAAAATCTTTTTGTATTTTTATTTTTGGGGGAGTGGGAAATCATCTGGTCAACGTCAACCAGTCCTGGAGCGGGGCGGGCGGGCGTGTCAGACTTTTACTGGCTAAAACCCACTCATGTTCCGTTTGGTGCTCTTTATGTTCCGAGTTTCCGAGGCAGTGTGTATATAAACTTAGATCTTTAAAACAACGCCACGGATTTATGTAGGTATATGCGGTTTTTTAATTGATAGAGTGATTTAAGAGGGAGGTTTAAATCCTATACATATAATTATCGTAGAGAAAAGCCGAGATTTTCAAAGATTTGTAATACTAGGGTTTTACAAGGCAAAGCTGGGTCGGATTGCTAGTACTTCAAATAAAATAACTCGTAACTAAACCACGCTTTACCTCAGACTTAAGTTTTTGACACAACTGTGCCTCACAGAGCAAGATTGATACTCAAATTAGTTTTTAACTGCTTGCTTCTAATCGGTGTTCAAAAAAGGCAAAACCACAGAGGCCTCGGTATTACGATGTGCTTGATTTAACGTGACTGATACAACAATTGTTTTACGATTTGTTTACATTATTTAGTTTTAAAGAACGTTGTTATCGTCTTTGTGATATTTAAGAAAAATACTAGTTAGGTAAATGAAACTGCGTCTGTGGGTGTGGCTGAGATGATTTCTGAAAGAAGTAAAGAAACTGTAGTCCACCTACATCAGAAATCATCTCTTCAAATAACTATATATACCTTTACCTATGTGAAATAGTAGACTACACAGCACAACCCAAACCACTGGTTCTAGAGACATTAAACTTGGAGGGTGTAATACATGTTGCGGAATGTTTATAATAGTTACCGTGACCCTGGAACATAAAGGGCAATCGAAGGAACATGAGTGGGTTTTAGTCAGTAAGAGTCTGACACGCCCTCCCGTCGCACCCAGGACGGGAGCAGTCATTGGATGATTTCCCACTCACAAAAAAAAAAAAAAAACTTTAATGTATTAACATTAAAGTTAAATTAAAATAATGATGAGAGACAAAAAACTTGTCTTTGTGAAGAGTAACTGTCCACTAAGAACAGATTTTTTTATATTAGGGAATGGAAGTTTCGATTTTCGACAACCACGCGGTCGAATTCAATGAATAAACTGCCAGAGCATTGCTACCTATTAGGTAATCTAAGAGCCTACCTGTGCAATACACTAATTATACAATTAGAATGAATTAAGTATGAGATACTAACTTACTAGACACATAGTACCAATATACGAGCTTCATTTAACAGTGCTAATAAATACTCAACACCCCGAAACCGAATCGGTTGAATGAGCGGTTGAATGACACCGGTTCATGGCCATACGAATTGCATAATATTGAATTTATTATCATCAGTATTTAAGACGTATTTGCGAAACCTGGAAACCATTCTAAAAGCTTCATATTCAGTTGGAAAGATGTCATTATTGTTGAAATGGTGTGATGTTTCTTATCTATCACAATTCTCAAAACACGGTCTCAAACTTAGGCCCGTATTAATAGACGTCACTCAACTCCGAGACGGTCCAAGTCTCTTGCTGTCCTTGTCATTCTAAAGGGAAAAAATAAGGACAGCAATAAACTTAAGATCGTCTCAGAATTGAGTAACGTCTATTAATACGGGCCTTAGTGCCCTTCGAATTGCGAACATCAAAATCAAAAGCTTTCTTTCCCGTTCTAATAAAATCAACTGACAGCCGCTGTCGGGCTGCTATTGTCTTTCTATTGGTTCTCAAAGGCGTGTAAGTGACCCTACCATCACCTCCAGGGTCAAAGCCAACCTCACCTGCACGTGGTACACCCTGCTGATTCACTGACGAGGCTCTGACGGACCAGGTCTCTTCACAAAGAGGAGACCATCGCAGTTATATTGCATGTATTTTTGTTATATCTTCTTCTTAATATATATAGGTAAATCTCGTGTCACAATGTTTGTCCTCAATGGACTCCTAAACCACTTAACCGATTATAATAAAATTCGCACACCATGTGCAGTTCGATCCAACTTGAGAGATAGGATAGTTTAAATCTCAAATTATAGTCGCAATTTTAATTTATTGCTAATTATTTGTCTGTTATTATTTGACAGTCACAATTAATTTATTAGTAGTTGTTGATTTTGGAATGTTTTACATTGGATCCGACAGACGGCGCTACCATCGCAGTGTCAAATTTTAAATAATAATCACTTTCAGATGTCATAAACATAGACAATGATATTAAAAAGGTTCTATAAGAAAATGCGTAGCAATACTTCTTAACATGTCGGCGCTA
The DNA here is from genome assembly GCA_033675125.1 of Athetis lepigone. Classification (NCBI taxonomy): domain Eukaryota; kingdom Metazoa; phylum Arthropoda; class Insecta; order Lepidoptera; family Noctuidae; genus Athetis; species Athetis lepigone. Next base: position 18,611,861 of record CM066236.1, read on the forward strand.
CCATCGCAGTGTCAAATTTTAAATAATATTCGAATTTTAATTTTTGTCTGTCCCGACAGTTAGCGCTGCGATCAAATTAAAAAAAAGTTTTGTTATTGTTGTGTTTTTATTGTGTAATCTTATATCTACCCGTGCGAAGCTGGGACGGGCCGCTAGTAACTATTATATATTTCTTCGTTTGAGAAATTGTAAAATAAACATGTTCGTGGCAGAATTGTGGTGTGTTTTCCACAAATGCCATTAATAAAGAGTTGAAGTTGGTTCTCAAATCACGTGTGTTCGAAGATTTAAACCACGAATAAGTTAATAAATAGAATTAATTAACAAAAAACAGTCATGACTTCATGAATCACTTTTAAACCTTCCATTTTATGTAAGTTAAATAGAAGGACGGTAAACTCCGTGACAGTAAATACTCTGCTATATTAGAGAATGATAGAGCAATGAAATCATTACTGTACGCGTATGTTATCGCAACATAACTACTAAAGTAGTTAACTGTGCGTGCATAAAGTCAAACACTTTGGCCTAAAAGTATTTTTGTTATTTTAGCCATTTCAATGATGAAGCAATCTTCTAAATGCTTGAAGTGTAAATAAACGGTTTACCATTTTTTTGTAATCGCTATGCAAATAAATTACCTCGAATATTTTTTATAATATTATTTTAACACTATACTGTTCAAAGACGTGCAAAAAGTTAAGCGGTGTGTAATAGTTGTGATTACGTGTAGAGTCATTATCAGAAGTAATCGTTTAGATCATTTTCGTCAATGACGTTGGTGTTCGTCACGGTTTTATGAAGACTGTGATCGACTACTTCAATATAAATCTAGTGAAGCCTTGCAGCAGTTATAGCAGAATTAGTCTCAAAGTAACACTGAATCGTTGAAATAAACTGCTCAAGTGTCAGGTTGTCTTTTCCATTGGATTCCGTACTGATATTTTTTTTAGAACAATGTTTGAGTTTGTGGTAGCCAACGTGCCGTTGGTGCGTGAAATGTATAAAAAACATAAAAACTATTCAAAAGAAACAGAATTTCGTACTGCGTAAGATCAGTTGGCATTTATTAGGTCTATTGTAATATTTTTCAAAGATACTTGACGTTTATAAAAGCACATCAAGGAACTGCCAGCCTACTGCTATTTTTATTACATTTCTGACCTAGATTAATTTTACTTCCATTTGGATAACAATATTGTATTGTTTTTTTCAGATGCGGGAATTCCTGATATTGTTGTTGGTCGGTCTGGCCGTCGCCGCAGACCTGCCTCCTACCTGCGAGAGGAAGGTCTACTGCGACAGCGATCTCCTCCACCATGTGCAGATGGCCAGGCTTTACGAAGACTCTAAGACTTTCGTCGACATGCAGATGAAATACGACGAAAACAAAACACTGACTGACTTCCAGAAATTACTCGAGGAAACCGATCAGAACCCGAATGTAGAACAGTTGACTCAGTTTGTCAATGACCACTTCTCCGACGACGGCGAACTCGAGGACTGGATACCTTCAGACCTCACCAGTAACCCTCCTTTCCTTGACAATATCAAAGATGACGCTCTGAGACAGTTTGGAAAGGACATCAACGACATCTGGCCCCTTCTTGCACGAAAAGTCAAAGCTGAAGTTTTTGAACATCCTGAACGGTTCAGTTTAGTGCCTCTTACTCATGGCTTCATCATACCTGGAGGACGATTCAAGGAGATTTACTATTGGGACTCTTTCTGGATCGTCGAAGGTTTACTAATTAGTGGAATGAAGGAAACCGCTAAAGGAATGATCGAAAATCTAATTGAACTTCTTAATAAGTTTGGTCACATTCCTAACGGCAGCAGATGGTACTATGAGCAACGTAGTCAACCGCCGATGTTGACGGCCATGGTTGCTATTTACTTCGAATATACTGGCGATATCGAGTTTTTGAGAGACAACGTTGGATATTTAGAAAAAGAAATGGACTTTTGGTTAAATGAGAGATCAGTTACCGTAGAAAAAGATGGCGCTAGTCACAGGCTTCTCAGATATTTCTCGCCTAGTGCCGGTCCGCGACCTGAGTCGTATTATGAAGACTACACTCATGGCCAAACCTTCAGCACTGAACAAAGGCGCACTGATTTCTATATCGACATTAAGAGCGGAGCTGAGAGCGGCTGGGACTTCACAACGAGGTGGTTCGTCACGGAGAACGGAGACAACAACGGAACATTAACTGACATCCATACCAGGTACATCCTTCCTGCTGATTTGAACGCTATGTTCGCTGGTGCTGTCCAGTATATTGCGGTTTTCAATGCTTTATTGTTAAATATACAAAAAGCAAGTGAATATTCAGCTCTGGCTATGGAATGGAGAACCTCTATTCAAGAAGTGCTGTGGCATGAGGAAGACGCAATGTGGTACGACTACGACATACGTGACAATGTACACCGCAGATACTTCTACTCGTCCAATGTATCACCGCTGTGGATGCGCGCCGTCAGCTCGGAGTTTGTGAGAGTCAACGGAGCCAGAATTATAGAAAGTCTCAGAAATTCTGGAGGTCTCGATTTCCCTGGCAGTGTACCCACTTCCCTCATCAGGAGCGGCGAGCAGTGGGACTTCCCTAACGTATGGCCTCCAGAAGTGAGCATTGTCGTGAATGCCATTCATAACATCGGATCGGAAGAGGCCAAAACTCTGGCTTTAGAAGTAGCAACATCATTTGTAAGGTCCGCTCGCTTGGCCTTCGAAGAGCACAAGCAGATGTTTGAGAAGTACGATGCGGAGTACCCCGGCAAGTACGGCGGCGGTGGCGAGTACGCTGTGCAGCTCGGCTTCGGGTGGAGCAACGGCGCGGTGCTGGAGTTCTTGCACAAGTACAGCGATGTCATGACGGCTGAAGACTCCAACGAAGTCACCACTCCCTCAACAACAACACCGTCGAGGGCCGCATGACTAGGCGTGGGTACTATTAATAACTTCCTAATTTTCCTGTCGACAATAAAAATATTTAGCACTATTTATTTTAGGAATTAAAGGTTGTGATTTTACGTTACTAAGTAAAAAAAAGTGATAATTTAACTAAAATTGGTGCCTTGGGCCCTATATGACATTTAATGTCACATTTAATGGCCCTTCCATAGGAAAAGGAAATTTTGTACATATTAATACTATGAAGTTATTATATAAAGTACCCTGTATTCTACGTAAATCACAATACACAGAAGATATCGTCGAACTAATTATCAAACTTCGTAACTTCAAACATGGTTGCGAACTGCAGCAAAAAAAGAATCCTAGGTTAATTTTCTAAATAATCTAGTGTACAAATCCAAAAATAAATTGTAGAATTAAATTTCTTGATATTTTTTCTACCAGATTCATAACTGCACTCAAATATTATCCGTGCATATAAAAAAAAACAGTTTCTTCTTGTTTCTGTAAAGTTCGCCTAGGAGTTACACATTCTGATAATTAGGCCAACGATATTAGTCGATATAAGAAATTAAAAAAAAAACGACTATTGGCGATAAACATGGACAATGACGTTACCAAGCTAAAAATGAAATACCTACCTATTGCGATCAAAATGTTGTAAGAAATTGATAGTGCACAAATGCAACACGAAACAAATGCACTAAATGTAATTAGTCAGAATGGAAATTATGAAGAACAAAAGAGGAAAAATCACCCCCGACCTCTAAAACTAACAAGGGGAGGATTATTAGTTTACGGGACAGTAAAGAAATAAATAAACACTTTTTTCAAAAATGTCCCGTAATATTAGTTCATTCTGCAACACACTAACAATCGCAATTTCATTCAATTTTTACAGTTCGTTCACAGGTGGCCCGTCATAAGCCAATTGACGTTCAGCTGTCAAAACAAATGTCAATATTGTAATTGTCAGTGTGCTACGGAATAAAACCACAAGCCGATTTAAACATAACTTCGACAAGGCTTTTAAAAAAAAATTCCTGTCAGTAGTACAAATGCTAGCTCATTATGCTACTATCTATCTGTCAAATATAAAAAAAACGAAAGTTTCTTTAGATTTTCAACTTTATCACAAAGAAAATGGGTTAAAAGTTGATTAGGTTAGACAGTTTATGTTAGCTTGATGTGTTGGCGTGTGTACATAAATGTTTTTTTTTGTGTTTTATGATAAGTATATAAGTAACTGAAAGCCCAGGGTAAATCAGGGTTTGAAAACATAGTTCGTGTTACCTATTTATTTATGAAACCTACAGTTAAAGTAGTAGGCATTTATTAGATTAATTTTGTTTTTAATATAAGTATTGTTATTTGAAATGTTCAAAGTACTTAACTAGTTTAGAAAATATCAATTAAAGCATAATATTATTTTGAAACATGTGTTTAGTTTTATGAGCATTATATCCATAGCTCCAGTTATGTGTAGTCAACAAAAAAGTTTGTTTGTGCCAGTCAAAGAAATTAATATCTTATAACTTAGAATCACCCTTCAGCCACCGGGTAAAGTGCTAAAAAAAGCCACTATTAACTGACCCATAAATATTTTTTTGTTCTTGGGGGTCAGGTAATTGTGGCAACACAGTATGTAATATATGTAGATATATTTTGGTGACTGTACACAAGATTAGCCATAAATAAATAATAACTTATGTAGAATGTACTTACCAATTTATTATAAAACTAGTAAGTACATAAAATATATTTTTTATTTATCTTTTTAAACTTATTTTTTTGTCGTTATACCTAATGTTGTGTTATATAATTAAAGGCTGTGCAATATAAATTTGTTATTTTATTTATATTCTAGACATAGCAGGGTTCGTTAAAGCATTACAGGAAAACCTTTAATACTACAGCCATATGGCGGTAAATGTTACGACTGGTTTGTATCGTATTTGAAACATAGAGAACAAATAGTAGAAATTGAATATTACAATGACAGCAAAAACCAAATTGAATTAATCATAGTCATTAGTCATTTATTCATTAACAAAAAATTGTATCTGAATTTACAAACACATTAAATAAACAAAATGCAAATTTAATACATAAAAATACATAACATTAATTTACTTTAAAGGTCACTAATAATCGGGGCGTACCACAAGCCCTTATAGCAGTATTACTTTGATATTACTTTCAGTGGGAAATAGACAGCGCTAGACAACGTGTCTAACGTTTAAAGTAAGATTGTTTTAGTTCTGTTGCAGGAGTGTGCAAGTGACAGCGTTAGACACGTTGTCTAGCGCCGTCTCTTTCCCACTGAAAGTAATATCAAGGTAATACTGCTATAAGGGCTTGTGGTACGCCCCCAGTACGTATCGCTTGTTATACAGTACGAATACAAGTTTGAGCAACCAAAACAAAAAATGCGTGACGTTATGGAACTTAATATAAAGTTTTCAATATAATATAGAAACATTCTAATGACATTTTGTGTACTTCAGGAATTAACGATCTGGATATTCATATAATTTTTCCATTATCTTAAAATATCTATGTTCTTGTGACAAACTCCATACAGGATGCACCCAATAAGACCTTTGTCTATGACCTTTGTCTATGTCATTTTGTATACTCATAAATTGGAGCACAGCAAACGCATCTTCGTCTTCTGAAGAGGACATGTTTTGCAACAAAGTCAGCCTGTATAATAGCGATCTTAAGCAGATCTTTGCCTTTTATATGTAATTTAAGTCGCATCGGCGCCGTATCCGTCTCTCTTCCGCATCGTATCCGAATCTTTCATCGCTTCTGTGTATTTTGTGTCTTAGATTCTACTAATAACTGGATGTGTAAACATAACCTAAAAATTAATTTTAATAAAAGGAAAATAATTACATTACCAATTAATATAAACTTTAGATATAAAAATAATGAATAGAAGTAGTTGATAAGTTCACCCTACTAGGTCTAAACATTGAAACACACATTGGAAGTCACACATTCAAAAGATAAGAGCAAAATTATCAAATCTCGCGCCAAGCTTTTAAAAAAAAGTTTATTTTTTTTTCTTTTTAGCGCATTTAAATAAAAGCTTGTTTTTAAAAAGATTTTTTAATCGAACGATGGGGCCGTTTCCTAGCTGGACTACTCTGAGAAGAAACATCCGAAACAAACTCAGAGGTCAAAGTCTCTTTTAAAGTCGATACAATCGTATCCTACTATGTCGAAGTTTGTGAGGACGTTTGTTATTGTTTAACGCAACAAGTAATTAGCGTGTTTTGTTGAAACTAGTAATATAGCATCAGAATACCTAACGAATAGGCATTTAACATCATGCTATGACGGGACTGGAGTAGTAACCAAAAATCTGATATAACGCAGATGAATTCGCGGGGTACAGCTAGTCATTTATAAATTATATAAGTAAGTACAATATCAGTCGATGCTGGTCGGCCGTGTGTGAGTTGTCTAAAAGGTATTTATTTATTTAATTTTATTAAAAATAAGAAATATTCTGAATACTAATTAAACACAATATTCGTCTGATACTGGAAGCTCGGAGGCGTGTAATTAATTTGATACAAGGTTCATCAAAAGAAAAGATTCTCAAAAAGACAGAAATGGCACAGTTGCACATAGCTCTAATATTTTATTGTGCCGACAGTCGTATCGTATGTATTAGCGATACATTGAAAGTGTATTCGTCACATGCATAAAAATATGTGTATATTCTTCACAAGTCTACTTTTTTACATAAAGTACCTACAGGTAGAAAACAAAACTATTGATTGAATAGATTTTTTTTTCTCCTGCTCTCCTGCACTCATGCTGTAAACTGCACTCATGCTTTCTGATACATAAGTGGGTACATTTGCGCGCAAGACATTTCCGCGAAAGACATTTGTGTGCTGCCGTTTTGCGCGAGTGGACTTATGCACGCATGATATTTTGCGCGAGAGACATGTGTGTAAAAAACACTTTGACGTCATGATAAATAAAGGTGTAACCCCCTTTTATGTTTAATTTGAAAGAGAACACTACCTACAGAAGTCAATGATATTAATTATAATATCATTGACTGAAGTGACGCTGCCTGTAGGCCCATAGACCTTCGGAGATAGACAATGGATTTCTCAATACCAAAGAGTGCACGTGTTGAAGATAATTATTTGGATTACATAATTATTATCTCTCCTTTGCAATAAAGGAGAACGGGCGGAAGTGGTCCAAATGGCGTCGGCTAATGAAACCTAAGTAGTCCATATATAGTTCGTGAATGTAGGATATTTTTTTACTATGGGTGCCATTAAATCGGCCCACAGAGAAAAAAGTTAAACAGTCCAGAAAACTGGTACTTAATATAGACGAAAAATTTAAAAAGCTACCTTTTTTCGGCCGAAACTTATTTGCCGAGTACCCGCCCTTAACTATTAGGCTGAGGCTACAGAAGGCAGCGATTTGCGATGCGACTGGAAGAGCGAAACAAGATAAACGTGGAATGGCTACATTATAAGCGAAAATCTGGCGTATATTCGATTCAATTTCGCTGATACGTCGATGTAGCCGGTGCCGTGATTACAGTATTGTAGCTCCTGTCGCATAAAGAAATCAAAGATCGCTAGTAATATTTGATGAACGGTGTAGCCATACACGGTGAGTATCCATTTGTTTCAATCGCTCATGTGTCGCAGCTCGCGTCGCAGGCTAGTGTAGCCTCAGCCTTACACTGCGCGTAATATCGCGTGCGATATTCCGACGACTGGTACAATTTTTAACCGACTTCTAAAAAAGGAGGTGGTTCTCGATTTGGTTTTTTTGTTTGTTACCTCAGATCTCCGTCGTTTATGGACACAAAACGAGTCTGAATAACGCGTACTAATAGGTACTTTATCCGCCGCCGTCCGTATACCCCTCGGGGTGTGATGCTCCTGCGCAGTCAGGAAAATATATCCAATGACAACCCCCGCTCTTGGCCAGAGCGGCAAATACAGTAACCCGTAACTTATAGCCTTAATACCGTGGCTCGAGTTATCTTTCGAAACTAACCCGGGCCCCAGTAGGCTTCGATTAAGCTGGGTCCCTGCTGTGCTGATGCTGATAACTCCTTGAAACGTGCGGGAATAGTGCGCGCCGTCGACGACTTGGACTTAGTCCGGACAGTTACTGGACGGCCGGACAGCGAGCTACCCATTGCGCACTGTCCGCAAGCCCGCGACTACGGTGGCTGGAAATCGGGATCGGAATCCCGGCGGCGCGGCGGCGGCGGCGAGAGCGTCGTTACCTGATGCAGTCGGCCTCCTCCTTTGCGAGCATTACTGCTTCGCAAAAGTCTGCGACCGCCTGCCACTCCTGCTCCCTCCAGACATGGCCTCAACCAAGACCCTGCGATCGATGGTCCGCCCATGCGCGGCACACCTCCACCGTGTGTTCGACCGTGTCCTCCAGGCGACCGTTGCTGAAGTGGTGACCCAGGCGTCGCTTCCGCCCGAATCCGACACAGGAACCTCCCGAACTGACCATGTCCGGTGAGGACCTGTGTCAAGCGAAACGTGAGAGTGCCGTGGTGCCTCTCCAGCCACTTCTCAAAGAGGGGTCTTACCGCCGCTATTACGGCCGCCATCTTGGATGCTCAAATCGACCTTATTTTTTACAAAAAAAGTTCTGCTATTCATCGATAGATAGCAAAACTAAAAAGTATTGATCACCGCTGTGTCTGTGTGAGTGTGTAATAAAATTTCGTTACGGAATTTCTGGATTCAGTCTCCACGCCCAAGGCCCGCGATAGAAGCTATGCAATAGCTTAAAAAATATCAGTTGTCTGGTTACCATAACACAAGCTTTAAGCAGAGCTTAACTTGGAATCAGATGACCGTGTGTGAGTTGTCCCAGTATATTTATTTATTTGTTTAATTGTTTTATTTATTTTAGTTCCGCATAATTTTAACGCACACTACGTCTGGAAGAGTGTTGTGGGGTGATTGACCGATACCACCAATTTATGCAATGGATAATACATAAAAAAAAGAACAAACGAGGTCGGTGTACCTTTTTACACAGTCACTGACCACCTTCTTTTCATTGTTAGGCAAACAGCGCCATCTAGTTTAAATACTTAGTTATGGGATGGCGGAGGGGCTTCTTACACCAAGAAAACACTCCACGATAAATTTGTAAATTGTTTATTGTAAAACTGTACAGCAATGGACAATCGCATACTTACACAAAAAAGGAAGATAACAACATAGGTAGGTACAATTTTATGTGTTCAAATGAGTTGGGACGCCGGAGCGGCTTGCCCTAAGTATTAAAACTAGATGGCGCTGTCTGCCACTAGAGCATTGAGGAAACACAGGGTGATTGAGTTCCATTGAAAACTTCGTACATAGCGATAACTTGAACTCTGCTCCTAACTTGTTACAAACTTCATGCCGGTTTACGCTTATCAATACATGATGAGGTAGGTAAAAACTATTAGGTTAATATGTCACAATAGTAATGTGATCTCGTCTGAGATCATTAGTGTTTACAGCTAAGGTGGCAGGTTTAATAAACGGTTCCGAGTAAGACATTTACAAGGCACATTACAAAGTAGCTGCAGTTAGCAATGGAATACAAGGAATATGGGGTTGCGGAATAGTTCTAATAGTTACCGTGGCCCCGGAACATAAAGGGCAACCGAAGGAACATGCATGGGTTGGTTTTGTACAGTAAAGTCTGACACGCCCAGGGCAAAAGTCATTTAGATAATTTCCCAAGTAAAAGATAAAAGTCATGTACCTACGTATTTCATGAGGAAGTCCGTAGTGACTGTCTTTGTAAACATATTAATGTGAATTTTAATTAAATAGGTATTTATAGGTAATTACTCGATATATGTATATTACCAAGTTATAACTGTGGAATAATTAAAAAAAAAACTTATAAATATGCCTACAAAACACATCAATGTGTTAATGAAATAACCCAAAACCTCGGACACCCCAACCGACTTTTATACTAATAAATTGATATGACGTATAATTATTTATTTTCATAAATTATAATACTTAATAGATATTTGAAAATGTTGTTGTCGCGCTACTTCTTACAGACTCGTAGCTCTATCGCCGCGCCGCTGTCAACGAACACGGGAGCACTATCGTTTGAACAGTAGTGTACATGGGGCGTACCACAAGCTCTTATAGCAGTATTACTTTGATATTACTTTCAGTGGGAAAGAGACGGCGCTAGACACACTCCTGCAACAGGACTAAAACAATCTTACTTTAAACGTCACGGTAAGGGGGCTTCGCCGTTAAAAAATATTAGAGGCGGCATGACAAATAATATTTTTTTAAAAAATATAACCTATAATAAAAATTATTGTATTCGATTTTGCTGCCGATTCTAAACAAACTAGTTTCAGGATTTGGGTGGGACACATCGTACAGGAACCAAATAAAACAAGTAGGTATGTATTTTCATCATAGAATAAAATAGATAGTAATTTTTTTCTTGATGAAAAACTAACTGAATGGAAATATATGTGATTAGGATTTAAACACGGCTTTTGTGGCTGTGCCAGAAGGCCGAGTTTTCCTTGAATGTCCACTTGGACCTCATTTAAGGAATAGTAGTCGACCGTACATCTGTTGATAAGCGTGGAGTCGCTGCGTATGCGTAAGTAATACGCACATACTATTCGGTGATAAGAATAAAACGTAAACACAGCCAACAATCTGTCAATGTGACAGTTCGCATTCTGACTACGGGGGAAGGGCACGTCGCGTCGTGTGTATTTATTTTGGGAAACCTAAAGGCCTTGATAATATTAGAACGTGTACACCGACAGTCCGCGGCGCGTAAAAGTGCTTGTGCAGTACCAGCTGAGATGGGTCGGCGACCTAATGCACAGTCATCGCAACGCGGTCGCGACAACTGATCGTCACGATACACGAAATGCATTTAATGGGTGTTGCTTGGATTCGCGGCCACTCGCCCGGCGACGGTCCCCGCCGCCGTACGAGTACACTGCGCCCACAAACATTGCGGTCATCGTGCATTCCTCATCACATTCCAGTTAATGTACGGCGAAAATTGTGACAGTGAATCATGTTCAAGTTGTGTTCGCCGCGGTATGTGCCGCTGTACCCGGTGCTGGGGCTGCTGGGGGCGTGCGCGCACGCGATCAACATCGTCTCTGTCTGCAACTCCTCCATCTACTGCACTGGGGACCTGCTGCGCACGGTACAACTCGCCAGAATTTTTCCTGACTCGAAGACCTTCGTTGATCTAAGACTTGCGAACTCTCAAAGCGAAACTATCACCAATTTTAATAATCTTATGAGGAAGACTAACAAAAACCCAACTCGCGATCAAATATCATCTTTTGTGGATTCAAATTTTATCGTTGGAGACGAACTGCACAATTGGATCCCGCCAGACTTTGACCCCAACCCACCGATCCTCAATCAGATTGCAGATCTAAAGCTGAGGCAGTTTGCAAAGGATATTGTCGGCATCTGGCCAGGACTCGGCCGGAAAGTGTCGCTTGATGTGAAACAGAATTCTGACCAGTACAGTTTTATCTATGTGCCCAATGGATTTATCGTTCCTGGTGGAAGGTTTAAGGAATTATACTACTGGGACTCTTACTGGATCATTCGTGGCCTCCTGATCAGTAATATGACGCAAACTGCGAAGGGAATGATTGATAATTTCATGTACCTTGTTAATAAATTGGGTTATGTGCCTAACGGTAGCAGAATATATTATTTGGGACGCAGTCAGCCGCCTCTTCTAGCCATGATGGTAAATGACTATTTCTCGGCGACGGGAGACGTCGACTGGCTTCAACATAACATATGTACTGTCGAGAGGGAATTGCATTTTTGGTTGGAAAAGAAGAAAACGACTGTTGAAGTAGACGGCAAACAATACAGACTTTTACGGTACATCACAGATGAAGAAGATTCTGGTCCGCGTCCTGAATCATTTTACGAAGATTATTCTATTAGCAGAGTACTACCTGACGCCTCACGAGAGCAATTTTATAAGGAAATGCGGAGCGCTGCGGAAAGCGGCTGGGATTTCTCGTCGAGATGGTTTGCAAGAAATGCGACCACAGACAACTTGACCAACGTGCAGACAACGCGCATCCTTCCAGTTGACCTTAATTCAATGTTTGCGGGAGCTCTACAAATAGTCGGTGACCTAAGAAATCAATTAAAAGATAGGCGGAGCGCCCAGAAGTGGAGGAGTCTAGCGAAGTACTGGAGGATATCTATCGAACGTGTGTTGTGGGACCAGAACGATGGAGTTTGGTACGACTACGATATTAAGGCAAAATTGCGGAGGAAGCATTTTTACCCGAGCTGTGCTACGCCGTTATGGGCAGAGGCCGTGGAATCTGCGCGTGCACCAGTTTACGCGTTACATTTAGTGAGATACTTAATGTCTACTGGCGCACTGACCTGCCCTGGTGGCATCCCTACCTCGTTGTGTCAGACAGGCGAGCAGTGGGACTTCCCGAATGCCTGGCCGCCTCTTCAGAGTATCATGATCGGTGGCTTGGAAAAAAGCGGTAATAAGGAAGCGAAAAAGTTGGCAAGGGAACAAGTCACGATTTGGATTCGTGCAAATTACATAGGTTATGTGAAATGGCAGAAGATGTTTGAAAAGTACAGCTGTATGGAGCCAGGCGAAAACGGGGGCGGCGGAGAGTACTCCGTGCAGTCTGGGTTCGGATGGACCAATGGAATCGTTTTAGAACTCCTACAAAGATATGGAAAGGATTTGCAACTTGATGATTACAATTACAATGAATATGGCATGCCAAATGTGCGAATGGTGAAATGAATTTTCAATTTCGAAGGACCGAAACGAAAGACTTTTTTTTTTTTGTTAGTATGAACTATACCTGTATGTATCGCTAAGTAATATCTCACATTTCATGGGCTCTTGTTACTTCAAAGAATTGTAATATAATTCTAGATAAGGAAACAGACAATGATGTTATTTTTAGTACACAAGTAAAACCGCAGTTTGTTATTTTAAAAGTTATTTAAATTGTTATCGACACTTTGTTGACTTTTCATAGTCTATTTTAGAAATGCAATTTGTTTTTATATTTTTGAGTAGGTACCTATTATTAAGTATGTTGAGGTTTTAAGAAAGCATTTAACACTTGTTTTATGAATAAAACATTGAATCTAAAACTTTTTGATTTGATTGAGACTCATGATAGACGTGCTGATGCTATAGACCCAGACCCACCATCCATATTATAATAAAAAACTTTTTCCAAAAAAAAAGATAACCGACTTCAAAAACTAAAAGCTCAAAAATAACTATTTCGGAAGTCGGTGGCAAGGCAATAATATTTTTGAGCTTTTAGTTTTTGAAGTCCATTATCTTTTTTTTTGGAAAAAGTTTTTTAAGTTTGACTTTTTAGTTAGTCTCAATGTCTGACTACGTTTTAGAGTAACTTTCAAAAAAAAAACACGTAAGTATTTCTGAAAAAAAAAATTGAGGAGTTCCCTCGATTTCGGCATGATACCATCATCAGATCCTGGACCTGATGACAATGGGACCATTTGGGAAGTCTACCCTTTCAAACAAAAAAAGAATTGTTCAAATCGGTTGGCAAACGACGGAGATATGCGCGAACATAAAAAATAAACCGGTCAAGTGCGAGTAGGACTCGCGCAACGAGGGTTCCGTTAATGGAAAGTACCCTATAAGTTTTGAACCCCTCGCAAATATCTAAATGCAATATAAACCGCCGTATCTTTTTATTGCGTTAATTTAGAAACTTCATTTTTTTTATTGCTTTGAGAGATAGCAGACCTGAGTATGTGATATTAATTTCAGCTTGATATATCGACGCGTTCCTGAGAAAAACGTTCTTGACAGACGGACGAACAGACGGACGCCTGATGTGAACTAACTACAAATTTACGGTTTTCGGAGTTTTCCCTTGACTTGTGCTACATGACCTTGCTTCTTGCCAAATTTCATGATTCTAGGTCAATGGGAAGTACCCTATAGGTTTTGAGTTTTGATTCCCTTGAAAATGTCTAAATATGCAATATAAACCGCCGTATCTTTTTATTGCGTTGATTTAGAAACTTGATTTTTTCAATGCTTTGAGAGATAGCAGACTTGAGTATGTGATATATTTCAGCTTGATATCTGGACGCGTTTCTGAGAAAAAGGTTCTTGATAGACAGACGGACGCCTGATGTGAACTAACTACAAATTTACGGTTTTCGGAGTTTTTCCTTTACTTGTGCTACATGACCTTGCTTCTTGCCAAATTTCATGATTCTTGGTCAATGGGAAGTACCCTATAGGTTTTGATTCCCTTGAAAATGTCTAACTATGCAATATAAACCGACGTATCTTTTTATTGCGTTAATTTAGAAACTTGATTTTTTCATTGCTTTGAGTGATAGCAGACCTGAGTATGTGATATTAATTTCAGCTTGATATCTCGACGCGTTTCTGAGAAAAAGGGTCTTGACAGACGGACAGACGGACGGACAACAAAGTGATCCTATAAGGGTTCCGTTTTTACCTTTTGAGGTACGGAACCCTAAAAACATACAAACATCCGAATTGATAACCTCCTCCATTCTTAGAAGTCGGTTAAAAAACCCTACTTACTAAAATCAAAATTAATTCTGGAATCTACCTGAGTGTAAATAATAAAGTTTTTCAACTTGTTCAAATACCTGTACTTATCTGACACACTGACTTTCATTCAACGAATATTTTTCTCCTCCCCTTCTTTTTACAAAAATGCCAAGGCATAACGTATAAGCCAGAATGCCTGCAACATATTAAACAGAGTGGGAACTGGGAAGTTTAAAGGGCCCTGAAAGAAAACTACATACCTACTTTAAATCTTTAGGATAGATTGTTTTACGTAAAGGAAACATTCTTATATTTTTTAAAGAAATAAAACTGCGAAAAGTTTTTCGAAATGCATCGATTGTGGGTTTATTTATTGGTTATTGTTATTTTCTGTTTGAACAAAACTCGTGTTACGTATTTACCGCCTGTCTAAGTACCAAATAAGGAAATGCAACAGTTATTGATATTAATTAACAGCTATGGAAACGTACGTTTTGTTTATTTATAGTTTTATATCAATAATTATTATCCGCAAACAAATGTTTACACTAGAAGTAACAGCAAATCTATACTAATATTATAAAGAGGTAAAAGGACATGTCCAAAAATGGTTTTTTATTATTTAATAATTCTAACCAGGATAAGTTAAATATATTTGGATTGACATCTCAAAACCTAGTACTTTTGACTATATCATACATTTTTAAAGATCCCCAATCTTTTTTTATTTTAGTGAGAATTTACTTCTAAAACGAACAAACTTTTTTTAAATTCTCTAAGTAAATAAAGTGAACGCATCCAAAAAAAGTAAACTTATCAAAATTGACACTGGAGAACTGTCAGTGTAAATCAGTTATCTGACTGACAGTGACAGATAACGATGTGTTGAGCCCAAGAATTTTAAATAAAGCTGGATACTGCACCTATAAGAAATAATTGAAGCCAAGTTTATTTACCCCTCGTATGTTTTTTATCTCGCTCACACTTAAATTATGATATAAGTGTTAGCGAGATATAAAAACATACGAAAAAAATGTTTTTATCTCGCTCACACTTCAATTCATTCTACGTTCAGTATCCAGCTTTATTTAAAATTCTTGGTTGAGCCGATTAGGGGTGCGTTCTGAAATCAATTAATCAATGGAAATCATTATTTAATTAAATTATTATTTTATGATTTTTTGCTTAAATGGGGGTGTTTAAAAATATTATTGAATTAGTTCTAAGTTCCATATTTTTGTCGTATTTATTAGAGTGGACTTTGATGCTGGTTGGATTTTTCTCGGAATAAAAAACCAACGTCCATACAAAAAGCGGACATCTCCTTTGTAAGTTTGTATGTTTGTAAGTTTGTATGTTTGGGGTAATCTCTGGAACTTAAGAACCAATTCCAAAAATTTTTTCACTGGCAGAAAGCTACATTATTCCTGAGTGCTATAGGCTATAAATTATTTTTATAACATGTATATTAACCGAGCTACTGCAACTTTTGTCTAGCAAGTCGGAAAAAATTACCTCATAAAACAGAATTATTTGCGTGCGCTGCCTAAACAGTTGCTTAAAATTAAAAACAATGTATGGCAACTTGGTTTGTCTTAATTATTTCTATAAAAAAGTCCGCAATACCATATCTCTATCCAGGGCCGTCTTTACCAGGGGGTGCAAGGGGTGCGGTGCACCCGGGCGCGGAGCGCCCGGGGGCGCCTATTTAGCGCTGATTTTTTGGATATTTCATTGAACTTATTTTTCTTGTTACTTACGACAAATATGTATGCGCAAGCAAGAAAAAATAGTCATCAACAATTAAGTTTTTTTTTCTTTTATTATACTTTCGGCGCTAGTTATTGACATTTTTATTTTTGGGGGTGGGAATTCATCAAATGACTGGTCCCGTCCTGGGTGGCGGCGGAGGGGCGTGTCAGACTTTTACTGACTAAAACCGACTCATGTTCCTTCGGTTGCCCTTTATGTTCCAGGGTCACGGTTACTATTATAAACATTCCGCAACCCCTGCAGGCGTTGGCCCTGTTGGGCCCCTTCCCGTGCTGACTTCTCTTTGAGGCGCGCGTGGAACACTAACGCGCCGCGGCGTCGACGCGGTCCTGGTCCTAGCCGGGCGGCAAGCTACCCATCGCTCGCCGTCTGCAAAACCGCGCCTACGGTGGCCGGTAGTCGTCTTGCTACTCTCGAGGCGTACGTCTTCGCCTGGGTCTTAGTCCGGGGCGAGAGGCCCGTCGTTGCCTCTCGCGCGCCGCCGCTTCCTTCACTAGCATAACTGCTTCGCAAAAGGAGGCGACGGCTTCCTATTCTGTCTCGCCCTGGAGCATGGCCGCTTGTTATTGACTTAAAATAGCCGTCCGGGCGCTCGCACTTAAGGTGGATGTTAAAGGTATAGCCCGCGAAACTCAAATTATCTTACGTATTTTTGCAATTTGCAGCTCAGTGTCTAGGTGTATGTTGATATAGAATGATTTGCGACTGTAATAGGCCATTAGTTACAGAATTATAGCGTACGCCCTCCTCCGACGCCCGTTGCGCCTGCTGCGGGTTGGGAGAGAAGTAGAAATCTCTCTCTCTCTTTCCGCAGCTTACTTCTGCGCGATAACATTTTCACAAAAGGAGACCACTGCGTCCCAGGACACTGCGCTGCCGGCCATTAAACTGACTACGACCGGCGACAGGTCCGGGTCCCTGCTAATGAGACAGGTACCTCCCGAAGCAACCATGCCCCGCGAGCACCTGCGTCACCCGAAACGTCAGGAAGCCATGCCGTCTCCCGAGCCAATCGTCGAGCACTGGTCGGATCGCTTCGATGGTGATGAGGCCGGCGGTAGGGCGTGAAAGCCTGTCCCGTCATTCCGCCACCAGGACCTCGCGAAGCTGCGACCGACGCAGCTCTATCTCCTGTTGCATCGGTCGCTCTCCTCGGCTTCGCGCCCCCTCGCGCCACTGGTACAGTGACGCGAGCACCTTGGCATCCAGGTCCCATGGCGGGGATCAGGCCAGTGCACAAGCCGCCTCGTAGGAGATCGTCGCGATATCCCCTAATTACTCTGACGGCCATCACCCCTTGCGGCCTCCGCAGAACAGTAATGGTGCTCGCCGTCAGGTCAGCCGCCCAGATCAGGGCCCCATACAGAGCCATTGATCGCACGATCTCAACGTACAACCGCCTACAGGCGGTGCTCCCAGATTGGGAAGCAGTGTTGTCAGCGCACCGGCCGCGCCCAACAGCTTGGGCGCCAGCCGCCGGATGTGGGGGCCAAAATCCCAGCGGCTGTCGAGCGCCAATCCTAGATACTTCATGGTAGAGACTCGACAGCGATACGGGCTCCGCCGACCACGATGTGAGAACCAGGAGGCGGCGTACGCCGTGGCCTCCGACTTGTTGAGAGCCACCTCCAGGCCCAGGCGCCGTATGCGGCTCACTACCTGCGAGACCGCAGCCGTCGCTAGCAACGCTGCCTCCCTGTGCGAGCTGCCACAAGCAGAGAACTAACCTAACTTAGCAAAATTTGGTGATCAATAATCCATTTTGGTAGGCAAAAATAGTTTTTTTTTATAATTAAAATTATGTCCAGGATATCGTGATGGCCCAGTGGATAAGGCTGCCTCTCGTGATAGAGGTTGCCCGTTGCGGGTTCGAATCCGGGCAAGTACCAATGTGGATTTTTTCAATTCATATGTACTTTCTAAAGTTTATTTTGGACATCACTGACATCCCGTACCTCGGAAAGCTCGTAAAGCCGTTGGTTGCGGTTGTCATTCCTAGAACTTTGACAGTCGTTACTCGTTACGGAGCCAGAAAGTCTGACCAGTCTAACCAAGGGGTATTCGTGTCGCCCAGTAACTGGGTTATAAAGAAAAAGAAAGAAAGAAAGAAAATACATTTATTTCACACAGCAGTGCCGGTATGATGGTACAAATAACATACATACATTACATTATTATTATTGATTATTTTCATTTATTCTTTAAACATACATATAAATTACATTTTTAAATATTAATACAAAATATAAACATTTAAAAATATAAAAAATAGTAGCCCACCGGCATCGGGAACAGGATCCAAGCTACCGGTGGTCAGGGCTCCAGAGAGAGGAACCTCCGGACAATACGCGCCGTGTCCAGGAGTACCGCCTTCTGTATCAGGCCCTTGATCCAACTGCCTAGCGAGAGCCTCCTCAGATGTTATTGATTATTATTGTTATGGAGGTCTGATAGGCAGTCGCTCCACGTACAACACTGATATTCAGCTGAATCCGGTTAGGCAGAAAGCCGACCCCAAGATAGTTGGGAAAAGGCTACAGAGAGGATGATTTAAATTATATCCACAAAAAAAAACGAGGGCGCAGGCTGAGTCCCGCACCCCGGCGCAGAATAGGCTTAAGACGGCCCTGTCTCTATCTTTTATATTTTATCTTTTATACTTCTTCTATTGCTTTAAAAAAATGATTTTTCGGCATACTTACGTTTGGTTGATTATTTGAGCAACAAAATATTAATTCTTTTGACAATAAATTATTTCAGTATCACAAGGACATCATACAGATAAGATTTGCCATTTACAGTATGTCAATTGGTCATATAGTTCCGGAGATACTTAATATAAAATTACTAAAACGCAAAATGCCCCTAGAGTAATTTTCATTGTGCGGAAGCCATTTATAATTTCAAAAAATACCTTTGAAGATATTCACAGTTTTAAAATTACTCCGCAGCAAGCAATATAAATGATAGTATGTCATAGAAACTGCTTTTTAGCGAAAAAGGCCGCCTATTGTACTCTTGAATATTTGTTTGTATTGTCCTTTACTGTTTTTGTCCTATTGGTGTACAATAAAGAATATTGGCCGATGGCTTTGTAAATATTGAGGTTAAGGGTTCGAATCCGGGCAAGTACCAATGTGACTTTTTCAATTCATATGTACTTTCTAAAGTTTATCTTGGACGTCACTGACATCCCGTGCCTCGGAAAGCATGTTAAGCCCCGGTTGTCATTCGTAGAACTTTGACGCTAGGGGTATTCAGAAGCCAGAAAGTCTGACCAGTCGAACCAAAGGGTATCGTCGCCCAGTTACTGGGTTGTGGAGGTCTGATAGGCAGACGCTTCACGTAAAACACTGGTATCCAGCTGAATCCGGTTCGGGAACACATAGTTGGGAAAAGGCTAGGGAGATGATGATCCTCCTCACCGCACACGGACATTTCGGGAGGTTCCTATGTCGGATTCGGGCGGAAGTGACGCCTGCGTGACACGGTGTAGCATACGTTGAAGGTAGGCCCCGATTGGGCGAACCACCACCGTGTCGTTGCAGAGGCGATCGGCGCTGGTTCAGGCCATGCTTCGGGGCGAGACTGAATAGGAGCCGTCGCCTCCTGCGAAGCAGACACGCTGGAGACGAAAGCGGTGGGGCGCGTGAGGCAGCGTCAAGCTTCACGCCCCGGACAGAGATCCAGGCTTAGTTGTCGAGAGTCACAAGATGATGGCCACTGGAGGCGTGGGCCTGCAGAAGGCGAGCGGTATGTAGCTCGCCGCCAGACTAGG
This sequence comes from Athetis lepigone, assembly GCA_033675125.1. Lineage (NCBI taxonomy): Eukaryota > Metazoa > Arthropoda > Insecta > Lepidoptera > Noctuidae > Athetis > Athetis lepigone. The sequence goes on from CM066236.1 coordinate 18,631,951, forward strand.
ACCACACACGTGTCGACGGCGTGTCGATGCTTCTAATAGTTACCGCGGCCCCGGAATATATAAGGGTAACCGAAGGGACATTATTGGATTTTAGTCAGTAAAAGTCTGACCCTCTTTCCCTCTTCAGGGGCGCGGGCGGGAGAAGTCATTTGATGATTTCCTATCCATAAAAAAAAACGCCATTGGATATGTTTTGGATGCTTTTACCATGGTCAATGTAGCTCTTTCACGCTTATACAACCCCAATAATCTTTTTGTGTACACTCAAGATAGTTCCACAGTTAATCCGTCCTAATATTATACGAGTAAATGCGAAAGTAACTCTGCCAGTCTGTCTGTATGTCTGTCTCTTCTTCACGCCTAAACTACTAAACCAATTTTGAATGAAATTTGGTACAGACATAGTCTGAGATCCGAGAAAGGACATAGAATAGTTTTCATCCCGGAAATCCCCCGGAAACGGGAACTATTATTCCTCGCGGACGAAGTCGCGGGCAAAAGCTAGTACAAAATAATTTCTGCGTACTTAGTATGTCAACGTAACAAATAGCCTTTTTTAAACTTATAAGTAGGTACACTTATTGTGACGGACGGAAAACTACGGAACCCTACATTGAGCGTGGCCCGACACGCTCTTGGCCGGTTTTTTTGTTACTTGGTTTGTTTAAACTACTATGTAACTAATTTCTATTATCATATAGGTAATTATATTCTACCTATATATTCTTCATATTGCTATACAAGGATTTTTGCCGATCTAACTGATACTTTTGATTATTGGTGCGTTAAATAAACTGAAAATTGTCTTTCTTAGAGATACGTAAAGATAAACTAGCTCAACTATATTTTAGACTGTCCAAAGTAAATAAATCTTCCATAGGATACTGTGTTAAATGTTACAAAATTCCTTGTGATATACCTAACTATATTAAAACTAAACGAAAGGAAATTTAAAACATTATATCAAGAATAAATTATGTCAACAAGCGTATTATAGTTAAATTGAAAGATTATATAAGTATCCAAGATAAGAATGCTTCCAGAAGCATGCTGGTCCTGCTCCATAGGATAATCCACAGTGTAGACAAAACAAAACCAAACTGGTGGCTATTTTAAACTGATAATGATTAACTACTTTTACAATTATCAATTAGACACAATTCTTTTTGTAATTGTTGGATGCGCTAGCTCACACATTATTTTTTGTTGTTTGAGGAAAGTGATTTATTTGTAAATGTTGTTACACTAAATGTTCGTAAACTTGATTAATCTCCATTTCCTAATTAAACCTTCGATTCACATGTGGTTCGAGACACAATACAAAGACAAAATAAGAAGGGTTTCAGTAAAAGCACAGATTAATAAATAGTTACTACGTAAAAGTCGGACACGAAGGACGGGAGCAGTCATTTGATGATTTCCCACTCACCAAAAAAAAAAGGTATATACATATACGGTTATGATGGTCATATACTTAAGTACTTTTTTGACGGAAATGAATTTGATATTACATACATTCTTCTCTTCAATATTGTAACAACATTATTTTCAAAGAGTAAGTATAGATTTTCTTCCCCATTCTTCTCCATACGAATTTACTTTTTAGAATGGGCAACTAGATTCATTTTTCTTTGTTTTTGACGTTCTAAAAGCGCCTTTTAAATAGTCTATTAGAAATAAATGATTTGAGTTTGAGTTTGACGTAGTCAGATGGATTGTTACGGATAGTTAGAAGTAAAGATAAAATTCTGGCAATCAGTCTTACTTAGGGCTTCCTGTAACCATAGATTTGATAAAGAGGCGCCTTATGAACCTACTTCTACTGCCACGAGTCCACGACTGAAAGCCGAACCTGACATAGTTGGGACAAAAATGCTCAAAGCTATACCCCATCCAAAGCTAACAAATCTTAAAATGTCAATAAAACTTGTCTAAAAAATATTCCTTACCCTAGATTGATGTTAGGTAATAAAATACATACATTGTAAGGAACATTTTAAAAATGAATGATGGAAAATGTGTACATTTTATTACCAACCTTACATCAATGTTGGTATGTCTCATAAACATTTTGTTTAGATAAAAATAAATGTCAAGATTGGTCTCTAGTTAATTGTCTAGATACCGACAGAGAATGGGCAGAGATTAATAGACATATAGGTACACATAGAGGAAATATTAATGTAAAAACTTATATACAGGGTGTCCCAAAACTCAACGTCAAGCCGAAACGGGGTGACAGGATTGATCATAACCATCACGAGAAAAATCTGAAAAAAAAATCTATCCCATGCAGTTTGAAAATTATGGGCATTTTAAGAAAAACCTAGAAATTTGATCAAACTGTACCATTTTTCGGTTATTGTGGTTATTATTTTTTATTTTTGTTCATTTGAACTTTAGAAACGTAATCCTAAATAACATTTCTAGAATCCCAATAAAAAATAATGACACAATTGCCTTAAGTTCCCGAGAATTGAGACTATTTGTTAAACTACGAATTTAAAATTTTCAAGATTCGTCGACTTTGACAGGCCCTCCTATAAAAAAAATGTACTAGAGTGCCTTGGCAAGTAGCATTAAAAGTTGGCGCATTTAATCAGAATTCTAAAATGGTACAATACTTGTTAGTTCCATACAATAGAAAAGAGTAAAAAAATTAAAACCTCAAGTAACCCGATTTTTGCTATCAGATTTTACTCAGTTAAAATGTTTTTAATTCGCACAAGCTCTAGGTAGGTTCTTAATTTTAAGGCAAAATGATGAGAGAGATGGATAATGGGTATGTTTGCCATGAGTGAGCGAGACAGATAGTGACGCCACGCATTGAGACGGAGATGCGTCGTTTAAACGAGTGCGAATGAAACAAATAGATGCTATGGCATCTATCTGTTTCATTCGCACTAGTTTCAGCCAAGCAAATGGCTACGCTACCAATCCGACACCAACCAGTTGGTACGTTTCGCTCATTCGTCTACTGCGCACGTTCGTATTCGCTTGTGTTGATTTAGTACTGACAACTTTGGCTTCTCTTTTTGGACTTGAATCTTTGTGAATTGGACTTGTTGATAACATACCGGCAACTTTGGCTTCTCTCTGGACTTTTGTGTTGGCATCCTTTTTATCTACCATGCCTACGCGCTACACTTCACAAGAATATGCGAACATGCACCTCATTTATGGGGAATGCAGATGCAACGCAAGTGCTGCCGCTAGACTTTATCGTGAAAGATATCCAAATTTAGAGCGCTACCCGGATCACCGCGTGTTTGTTAATGTGCACCGTTCACTCACAGAGGGCGGCCATTTTCCGAATCAAATACAGGCTGGAGGTAGACCTGTGTTTCCTTTCCAGGAAGAAGTATTGCAAGAGGTCGCACGTGACCGAAGTATTTCCGTACGTGGAATTGAAGAAAGAACGGGAATACCGAAAAGCACTGCTCATCGTATTTTACAAAGAGCCGAAATGCATCCGTTTCACGTACAACGAGTTCAAAGTCTTCTACCTCGAGATTATCAGGAAAGGATTTCTTTTTGTAGAACAATGCTACAGAGGCATAATGAGAATCCCCAATTCATCCAAAAAATTCTCTGGTCAGATGAATCGACATTTAAAAAAGATGGTTACATGAACTTGCACAATTACCACGAGTGGCATGTGGAGAATCCACATTTAATGCGAGAAGATAGATCCCAGTATCGTTTTAAAGTAAACCTGTGGACCGGAATTTTAAACGGTAAAATTATTGGGCCTATTGAACTGCCTGAGAACTTGAATGGAACTAATTACCTACATTTTTTAAGAGAAGATTTACCAACCCTGTTAGAGGACGTACCACTAGCAGATCTTCGCGACATGTGGTTTCAACAAGATGGCTGCCCAGCGCATTTCGCAGTGCAAGTAAGAGATTTCCTTGACCAGGAATATCCGGGAAGGTGGATTGGACGTTCGGGCACTATCTCGTGGCCCGCCCGTTCACCAGATTTAAATCCCCTGGATTTTTTCTATTGGGGAGTTCTCAAAGAAAAAGTTTACTCAAAGCCCATTGAGAACGTAGCCGACCTGCGTGAACGCATTTCTCAAGCAGCTGAGGCGATCAACTCTCGAAGATATGCCCGACTAATAAGTAGATCTTTTTTAAGAAGATGTAGGGCTTGTATTGAGGCTGATGGTAAACAATTTGAACATTTATTGTAATAAAAAACGTTATTTCTCTATCATCTGACTTTTATTCCAACAAACCTAATTATTTTACTAATTTTACTAACTTTTTTTCACTTTGGTAAAAGTGGCGTCACTATCTGTCTCGCTCACTCATGGCGAACATTATCCATCTCTCTCATCATTTTGTCTTAAAATTAAGAACCTACCTAGAGCTTGTGTGAATTAAAAACATTTTAACTGAGTAAAATGAGATAGCAAAAATCGGGTTACTTGAGGTTTTAATTTTTTTACTCTTTTCTATTGTATGGAACTAACAAGTATTGTACCATTTTAGAATTCTGATTAAATGCGCCAACTTTTAATGCCACTTGCCAAGGCACTCTAGTACATTTTTTTTATAGGAGGGCCTGTCAAAGTCGACGAATCTTGAAAATTTTAAATTCGTAGTTTAACAAATAGTCTCAATTCTCGGAAACTTGAGGCAATTGTGTCATTATTTTTTATTGGGATTCTAGAAATGTTATTTAGGATTACGTTTCCAAAGTTCAAATAAACAAAAATAAAAAAGAATAACCACAATAACCGAAAAATGGTACAGTTTGATCAAATTTCTAGGTTTTTCTTAAAATGCCCATAATTTTTAAACTGCATGGGATAGATTTTTTTTCAGATTTTTCTCGTGATGGTTATGATCAATCCTGTCACCCCGTTTCGGCTTGACGTTGAGTTTTGGGACACCCTGTATAAATATGTATTGTTTGACTACATTGTTTTGTTTAATTGCTTTTTTAGCTGCATCATGAATTTTAAATAAATTGCAAATATTGCAATGACAAGCTAAACATTATAGGTGTAAAATATGCACCTATAAATTATAATTTCTTATTAGTATTTATAGTAAACTAGCTTTTGCCCGCGACTTCGTCCGCGTGGAATAATAGTTCCCGTTCCTCGGAGATTTCCGGGATGAAAACTATCCTATGTCCTTTCTCGGGTTCCAGACTCCCTATGTCTGTACCAAATTTCATTCAAATCGGTTCAATGGTTTAGGCGTGAAGAAGAGACAGAAAGACAGACAGACAGACAGACAGAATTACTTTCGCATTTATAATATTAGTATGGATTGGAATTCTATTCTTTTGCAATTAAAATAATGCCGACGCAGTGTTTTCATTACACGAGTACCAGGTCAAAACAATTAACAAATGCAATTCGATAGTCTTGTGGGCTTTTGTGAATATTTTGTAGTGTGTTGCTTAACCTGGGTCGAACCCAAGACATTATGATCAGAATCAGCGGTCGCTCATTTAGATATTACAACCGACATACAGACAAGTGCACTTAGGCCCGTATTAATAGACGTCACTCAACTCCGAGACGTTCTCAAGTCTCTTGCTGTCCTTGTCATTCTAAAGGGAAAAAATAAGGACAGCAATAAACTTGAGAGCGTCTCAGAATTGAGTGACGTCTATTAATACGGGCCTTAGAGTGTAATGCTATAAGGTTCAGACCTCTTCGGTTTCTTCCTAACTTCCACAATATAGGGTAGTATGCAATTCACTATGAAGCAGCGGCCCTTCATACTATGTTCTTGAAAAAGAAAACGGTATTTAGACTTACTGAAAAGTGAATGCCCTGTTAGCTGTCTGATACACTTTAGTACAGCCACAGATTACTCTACTAGTACTACTACTAGTAATCTGTGGTACAGCCTTTACAAGGAGCAGCAATTCAACTGTCACTCCCTGTATGATATTGTGGACGACATTCGCGGGGTACAGTCTACAAACACGTTAAGCTTAGAATAACAACGCGTAGAAGCCGCATCCAGACAGAACAAAACACAGCGATAATGTTAGGCAACTTTATCTTGTATGTGTGCGTGAGGCGAATGTGTTTACGCTACACAAATATAGCTCTCTGTGTTACCAACACGGCAACACTGGGCCGTTACCCACAAAAATTGGTAAAACGCACTACTATGATGTGTGATAATAACAGTGATCATCATCATCTCCCTAGCCCTTTCCCAACCGTGTTGGGGTCGGCTGCCAGCCTAACCGGATTCAGCTGGATACCTGTGTTTTACGTGGAGCGACTGCCTATCTGACCTCCACAACCCAGTAACTGGGCGACACGATACCTCTTGGTGAGACTGGTCAGAGTTTCTGGCTAACCAGTAACGACTGTCAAAGTTCTTGGAATGACAACCGGGACCAACGGCTTTACGTGCTTTCCGAGGCACGGCATGTCAGTGATGTCTAAGATAAACTTTAGAAAGTACATATGATTGAAAAAGTCACATTGGTACTTGCCCGGATTCGAACCCACAACCTCTTACACAAGAGGCGGGCGCCATATCCACTGGGCCATCACGACATGATAATAACAGTGATATGTTACATTAATATTAATTGATACAGATATCTAAGAAAAATCTGGTTTGATATCAATTAATAGTAAGTGTTGTAAATATTGAATAGGAAAGTATAATTAGGAAAATTACATAAAAACTTAATGCCAAGTTACTTTCTCGAAACATGCCAAAACTTATATGATTTTCAATAACTTAAGAAATAGGTAGGTATATATCAAAAACTATTTTAATTTTGATAAAAAAAAACAAGAACAAAGTTAAAATGACAGCCTGTAGCGTGAAGAGATGTCGTAACATTTCAGGAAAGCAAAAATAATGTCGTCAAATAACTTTTTACAAATAAATAATTACATTTCGAATGCCTTAGTTTTTTTTTTTTGGTGAGTGGGAAATCATCCAATGACTGCTCCCGTCCTGGGTGCGACGGGAGGGCGTGTCAGACTCTTACTGACTAAAACCTATATTAACACTGAAACAAACCGTCAACTACTATGTTAATAGAAAAACATCTGTCTATGCTTGTTTCCTGGACTTGTCGAAGGCCTTTGACCTGGTGGATTATAACAGGCTCTGGACAAAACTTGGAGAGGTAGGGGCTCCCCCTGAACTCATTAACATCTTGTCATTCTGGTATAACCTTCAGAAAAACTATGTAAAGTGGGGGAATGTGTTTTCTGATGAGTATACACTTGAATGTGGGGTCAGACAGGGAGGCCTGTCCTCCCCAAGACTATTTAACTTGTATGTTGACCAGCTAATTGAGGGGCTCAGTAACAGCCACATTGGTTGTCATATAGATGACGTATGCGTTAACAATATAAGTTACGCTGACGACATGGTGTTGCTGAGTCCGTCGCTTAGTGGATTAAGAAAACTGCTCGGTATCTGTGAGTCTTATGCGGATGATGATGTCATATTGGTTTGAGGTACAATGAGAAGAAAAGCGAGTTTATGCTTATTAGAGGCAAGAATAAGCCACCGGAACATGTACCCCCAGTCCTTTTGAACGGAGTACCACTAGCCCATGTCTCTCAGTTCAAGTACCTAGGACACATAGTGACTGAGACCCTCAACGATGATGCAGATATCGAGCGGGAGCGAAGGGCGTTGTCGGTGCGTGCTAATATGTTGGTGCATAGATTTGCAAAGTGAACAGTAGACGTAAAAGTGACACTATTTAGGGCCTACTGCCAAAGCTTTTACACCAGCGCTCTATGGGCCAACTACACGCAACGGGCCTACAACGCTCTTCGTGTACAATATAATAATGCCTTCAGAGTTCTGGTGGGGCTCCTACGTTTCTGCAGCGCTTCAGGCATGTTTGCTGACGCAAGGGTTGACGATTTTTATGCCATAATGCGTAAAAAAGCAGCATCTCTGATGTGTAGGATCCGGCGGAGCTCCAACGGAATTCTGAAGATGATATCAGAAAGGCCAGAGTCTGTAGTGTTGGGGAGGCTTATTCGGCTTCACGTGATGAGATGACGCAATTGTTTAATTTATTATTGTATTTACATAGTTATATTATAATTGATATTGATTTTATTGAATTTTGATGAATGCTACAATACTAGCATAGTTTTTAAGACCTTTGTTACTAACATGATATGGACTGTCTGTAATGTCTGAAATAAATGTATTTTATTTTATTTTTATTTATTTAATGCTGTAATTAAGTCAACCCATTATTTAAACGGTAAAAATGCATTAGTAGCATTGATACATTAATGTATTTACTAATGAATATAGATAGCGTAGTTTCACATTTAAATACATTTGTCTTAAAATAAAGCATTTATTCTAATTCAAGTCTTTATTTTTTACTAGCTTCTGCCTGCGGCTTCGCTCGCGTTAAAAAGAGACAAAAAGTAGCCTATGTTACTCTCCATCCCTTCAACTATCTCCACTTAAAAAATCACGTCAATCCGTCGCTCCGTTTTGCCGTGAAAGAAAGACAAACAGACAGACAGACACACTTTCCCATTTATAATATTAGTATGGATTTTTAGACTGCAGAGAGTGGTGCTGCAGTTTTAACAAATAGTGTTGGGTCAGTAAATAATTAGGAGCTATTCAAATATGTATTTCACTAGCAGTAAAGGGGGGGGGGGGGGAGGGTTGCCTTGCTTATTTTTGAAAACATGAGCGACGTATTTTTAGTGGCAATGTTTTTAACCGTGTCAAAATTGTCTATACTGTCCTAAACTATATCCGAGTTTTAACTGCTATTGAAGGCAAGTTTATAATCAGAATACTCCTACACTAATAATATTTTATCATCTGTCTTTTTCTCAGTGAAATAAAAAGAAAATGATGCACTGAAATTGATGAACAAGTTACAAATATACCTACCTACCTCAGTTTCGACTGCATCGAGAAGTAAGTTACGCAAAAAATAGCTAAAAATGAGTATAAAACAATGATAATCATCCTTACTGGCAAACATCTTACAAAATTGCTCTAATAATAATTTAATATTAATTTTGGTACAAAATATTTAAACTGGGTACACTAACTTTAGTTGTAGTATGGGATTAAAAAATAAAAGCAATAGAAAACTGTACATGCATTTTTGCGATTGTTAAAGTAATTTAGTGAAAAGTAGGTTAATTACTTTGTTTATTTTGTTAAATTATATTATAAATACATTATATTATATTATACAATTATATAGAACACTGTACATGTATTTTTGCGATTGTTAAAGTAATTTAGTGAAAAGTAGGTTAATTACTTTGTTTATTTTGTTAAATTATATTATATACTTAAGTAGGTAAGTACACACATCAAAAGTGTCTAGGGATATTTTAATTAAACCTAAATAACTAAAATTCTATTAACTTTTTGTTAAGACACCTACACTTTAAAATAAACCTTGTTTAATTGCCTATCTAATCTGATAATAAACTTTTAGATAAAGTTAAATTAAAAAAAAAAACTAAGAATAAGAGGAAAAACTCAACAAAATTTCAATTTAACTATATTTTTGAAATTTCAAAACCTAAACAACAAAACAATTTTTTTTTATAAAAATTGTTGAAAACTTAAAATTAATAATTCGTGGATCCACCTAAGACTCTCCTGACACATCTGGAGCGGTTCTGCATACTCAAAACAAGGGTGTCAATATCCTGTTGTGGAGTACTGTCCCAAATCCTGCTAAGATGCAAGAAAAGCTGGTTTTGATGCACAATATCAACAGGGAAATTCCTACGAGCTCTTCTCTGAAGCATATTCCAGGCATGTTCAATAAGATTTAAGTCAGGGGATTGTGCAGGCCGGTCTAAAGCTTGGATAACATGCTGTTGTAACCAACTTGTAACGATACGCGCCGTATGTGGACGGGCATTGTCGTGCATTAGCTGGAAATTGTGTCCCATTTGCTGTTTGTGGGGCAAGATTACAGGCTCTAGCACCTCATCTCGGTATTTTCGAGCAGTCATATTGCCTTGTATCCAAACGAGGTCCGTTCTACCGCCGAGACGAATTCCTGCCCAAACCATAATCGTGCCACCTTAATATGCATGAACTTGTTGGGTGCTGCAGTCGATTCCAACGTCCAGGTTTTCTCCAAACGCGTACTCTTCGCGAATCAGGATGAAATACAAACCTAGATTCATCAGTGAAAAGCACAAGTGACCATTGAGAATGGTTCCAGTTTTCGTGTGCAATAGCCCATTGTAATCTTCTTCCTCGATTACCTCTCCTTAGTGCTGATACCCAAAATGGCCTACGAGCACGTAGATTGACTTCATGCAGTCGCCTTCTCAAAGTTTGACCGCTTACCAGCAAACCATACTCTCTCTGTAGCCTTTGAACCAATTGCATCGCCGCTGCATTTAGTTGACTTCGTGCAGCATTTACTATGAATCGGTCCTGTACATGTGTTGTAATGCGTTGAGGTCCTCGGTGCCGTTCCACCACTTCCTCCGTGACACGATAACATGACCAAAGCCTGGATATAACGCTCTGACTGGTCTTCATGGCTTCAGAAACGGCAATTATGGGACAGTATTCCACAACAGGATATTGACACCCTTGTTTTGAGTATGCAGAACCGCTGCAGATGTGTCAGGAGAGTCTTAGGTGGATCCACGAAATATTAATTTTAAGTTTTCAAGAATTTTTATAAAAAAAATTGTTGTTTTGTTTAAGTTTTGATGTTTCAAAAATAAAGTTAAGATTGAAATTTTGTTTGAGTTTTTCCTCTTCTTCTAAGTTTTTTTTATATTTAACTTTATCTAAAAGTTTATTATCAGATTAAATAGTCTATTAAACAAGGTTTATTTTAATGTGTACATGTTTTAACAAAAAGTTAATAGAATTTTAGTAATTTAGGTTTAATTGAAATATCCCTAGACACTTTTGATGTGTGTACATACTTTCGATTGCACAAGATTGTATTCCAATGCAAGGTGATGACGAATATTCGTGTTAATTAATAATGATCTTAGTAGGCTTATAATTATCATCAGAAAATTGCACTTTTTCCGAAGTGTACACATTAATGGAACAAGAAGAAGACAAATTAAACAACATCGAAAGCAATGCCTTGCCTTCATTATATGTAAGATTTAGTCAGTCACGACATGTCCGGTGTAAAATATATCGGACATAGATATTATAATTATAATTGTCGTTCAAGGGATAACAGAATTTACGCAACGCGATAAAAGAATATTTTTATTAGACGTAGAACAGGAATAAATAGGTTTCTATTCTAACCGACTTCAAAACAAAAAAAAGTAGGTTCTCAGTTCGACCTGTATGTATGTTTGTCCGCGATTATCTCACGTTTAGCTGAACCGATTTTGATGCGGTTTTCAAAATAGTATTTGTTACATTCTGGGGAAGGTTTTAGTATATAACTCCTCCTTTTTTTAAGTCGGTTAAAAAGTAGTCAGACATTGGGACTCTAACTAAAAAGTAAAAAAAATAAAAAGCTTTTTCCATAAAAAGATAACCGACTTCCAAAACTTAAAAGCACAAAAATAACTATTTCGGCAGTCGGTGGCTTCTCTTCTGCCGGGCGATTTGTGTTGCCACTTGCCACCGACTTCCGAAACAGTTATTCTTGTGCTTTTAAGTTTTTGAAGTCGGTTATCTTTTTTTGGAAAAACTATTTATCTGTACATAATATTACCGGTATGAAAAAAAATTAATAAATGTTGATGTTCATTTGTTTAATATTTAAGTCAACTTTATCCCAAATGAACGCCTGAACGAATATTCCGAGCAATTTTTAGGTAGGTATGCAATATATTCATACTTATTCGTTTTTATCTATCTTTTGGGATAATTTTCATAGCTGTCGGACAGGCGGTATTTCTCTATGAAGCTTGAAACTTCTCTTTTAGTTTGTAAACAAGGGAATCGGCACCACCAATGCCCCTCGTCTGCGCCGCCCCTGAAATTCACATATTTTTTAATACTTTTCGCTATCCGCATTGGTATCGGTATCGTCGAAACTTGGCAGAAACGTGTATAAAAATTTGTATTTATTTTTGTACATAGATTATGTACATACTTAACACATTTACAAGTCAATATTTTGATTTTATAATTTTAAACGAACAATGGGCCCGATGTTTCTTAGCTGGACTGCTCTGAGAAGAAACATCCGGAACAAACTCAGATATCGATCGATACATTCCTAGTAAGTACTTAGATATACTTATATATACAAATACCTTTGTCACATACTTAGCGACTAGCGTCCTAGATGTGCTAGATAAAAACAAGTACTTTCACAGTCTCTGTTTGACTTTCCATAGTCTTACACACAGTTTGTAAAAGAGGAAAAATAATATGAAACTAGCTGTCCCCTGCGGTTTCATCCGCAGTTCCCCTTCCCGTGCGATTTTTCGGATGAAAACTCTCTATGGCTATGTCCTTTCTCAGGATTAACTTTGTAGCAAATTTAATTTAAAACGATTCAGCACTTTTGGTGAAGAAGCGAGACAGACAGAGTGCGGCAGGTAGAGTGTACTTTTGCATTTATAATTTTTATTTTATTTTTAGTCTCAGATTACAAAACAGAAGGCAGAATGGCAGATAGACCGCACGGGACATCACCGTGCGCCGTGCGGCGTTTTTAGACATGTGTGCGTGACAGCACTCTGTAAGAACACGTTGCACGTTGTTTTGTGTGCGTTCCGGTTGCCAGTATAATGAAAAATTACCCTTGTGTTTTCTAATCTGAGATATTAGTAATATTAGAATGAATGGCATAGTCACGTAGTATAATTTATTGTAATAATTATACTTATCGGCAGTGGTTTTACTCATTAGAATCAGTCATTACTAATGTTAATTTTATCTGTTTAATATATAATTCACTTTTTTTTGTATGAAGTATTTACATTAAATTGCTTTGATTGAAATGAAATAAATGATACTTATAATTCAGTAAATAGGTTAGGTATACCTACATCACACTCTTACACGGCAATGTTTTGATTTTCTTATTTTAAGCGAACGAAGGAGCCGGTGTTTCGTAGCTGACTACTTTGAGAAGAAACATCTGAAGCAAACTCAGAGGTCAATGTCTGTTTTGAAGTCCATACAATTTATTGGTCAATCAAATAATGCGAGAATCATGAAGGTTAATGACTGATGTGCTTTCTTAATGAGAAAAGCACATTTATTTCAGTGGATTTGTTCACCTGTCCAGACAGTACAAGCATTTGTCAGTAGGTAATCGTTTAGCTCAACTTAAAACGTAAGGAACCCACCGTTTTGACGCTGCCGATTGCCGAACAATACCAAAGTAAGTACATTTGGGTAGGCCATAACTGAAACTATATTTATACGATTATATACTATTAGGATAATGACCAACACAATAATATATAATATACTTATATATATAAATTATAATATACTTGAAAAAGAAAACATCAATATCAAGATCCATGATCCAAACTTGTCGCTATAATGACATTTTACTCAACTGTTAGGTCACACAGTAAACTATTACTATGTATAAAATAAGTAGCTGTAGCTCTTATTAGTGACTAAATTGACAACAAAAAAAAATGAACTAAAAAGGAACTGCCTCAGAAATTGGTGGCCGTCTAAAACAACAAACAGAACGGAAGCCGCCAACTTCCGAAATGTAAGTATTTCGTTTTTGAAGACTTTATATTTTTCCAGTCGTAGAGAATGCTAGACTTATTTTTTCATGAATACGCCAGGTTTTGTGAATGACATGTCATATCACATGTCTAAAGGATATAGAAAAATATTTTTACTATTTTATACTTAAAACGCACAAACGTTTTAAAAGCCTAAACAAATTGTAAGAGCCATAAACTTAATTTGTGGGTTAACTTATACTTTTACATTAGGCGTTTTTCAAATGTAAATAGAACTCCCGTTTTTTAAAAACATTACAGTTCTAAACTTATATACTTGATGAAAATGATGAAGATGTCGATTTATAGATAGGAATCAGATAAGTCCACTTGACGCATTATATATTTATTTAGTCTTTATGCACATAAATGAACAATGACGGACTTAGTGCCTTGTCAGCAATGGTTAATGATGTAGAAACTAAAGATATCGACAATAGTTTTCTTGACAAAAATCTAACAATTAGCCTGAATGGATTTGGGTGAGATTATTATTGTGTTGTGTAGTTAACCCGGTTTTTGTGCATTGTTGGCTGTATGCCAGTATGCCGAGCTGTCCTTAATTGTCCTCTTGGATCTCATAGAACGTAGAGATACTTTGTACCAAGAATTGTATATAAATATATCAGATGTTCACATAAGTATGGGTAATACGCGTAAGAGTCAATTTATGCGTACTATATGCACAGATATACGATACGGTGATAAGAAGAAAATATAAACACAGGTATTTATTTCGGAAAACCCGCGATAATATTAGAACGTGTAATATGTACCGAGTCCGCGGCGTGTCAGAAAAAGTGTTTGTGCAGTACTAGCTAAGATTAGGTCGCGGCGTCCTAATGCACAGTTCATGGCAACGCGGCCGCTGATGATATGATGCACGAAATGCATTTAATGGGTGTTGCTTGGGTTAACGGCCACTCGCCCGGCGACAGTCTCAGCCGCTGTACGAGTAAATTGCACGCACAAACATTGCCATCATCGCGTATTCCCCATCACATTCCAGTTAATGTACGGCGAAAATTGTGCCAGTGAATCATGTTCAAGTTGTGGTTTCCGCTGTATGCGGTGTTGGGGCTGCTGAGAGCGTGTCCGCGCGACAACAACATCGTCCATTTCTGCAACTCCAGCATCTACTGCACTGGAGACCTGCTTCGCACGGTGCAACTCGCCAGAATTTTCCCTGACGCGAAGACTTTTGTCGATTTAAGACTTTTGAACTCTCCAAACCAAACTATCACCAATTTTGATAATCTTATGAAGAAGACTAACAAAAACCCAACTCGCAATCAAATATCATCTTTTGTGGATTCAAATTTTATCGAAGGAAACGAGCTGTACAACTGGATCCCGCCAGATTTTGACCCGAATCCACCGATCCTAAATCAGATTACTGATCCAAAGCTGAGGCAGTTTGCGAAGGATATTATCAACATCTGGCCTGAAC
This sequence comes from Athetis lepigone, assembly GCA_033675125.1. Classification (NCBI taxonomy): domain Eukaryota; kingdom Metazoa; phylum Arthropoda; class Insecta; order Lepidoptera; family Noctuidae; genus Athetis; species Athetis lepigone. The sequence continues at coordinate 18,647,079 of CM066236.1, forward strand.
TCGGCCGGAAAACGCGGCTTGAAGTGCAGCAGAACTCTGACCAGTACAGTTTTATCTATGTGCCCAATGGATTTGTCATTCCTGGTGGAAGGTTTAACGAATTAAACTACTGGGACTCTTACTGGATCATTCGTGGCCTCCTGATCAGTAATATGACGCAAACTGCGAAGGGAATGATTGATAATTTCATGTACCTTGTTAATAAATTGGGTTATGTGCCTAACGGTAGCAGAATATATTATTTGGGTCGAAGTCAGCCGCCTCTTCTAGCCTTCATGGTATACTATTATTTCTTAGCGACGGGAGACACCGACTGGCTCCAACAAAACATATGTACTATGGAGAGGGAACTACATTTTTGGCTAGAAATAAAGAAAACTACTGTTGAAATAGACGGCAAGCAATACAGACTCCTGCGGTACACCTCGGATAAAGAAGCTACTGGTCCGCGCCCCGAATCATATTACGACGATTATATTAGCAGCAGAGGACTACCTGATGCCTTACGTGAGCTTTATTATAAGGAAATTCGCAGCGCTGCGGAGAGCGGCTGGGATTTTTCATCGAGATGGCTTGGGAATCCAAAAAATGAGACCACAGAAAACACGACCGATGCGCAGACAACGTCAATCCTTCCAGTTGATCTAAATTCGATATTTGCGGGAGCTCTACAAATATTAGGTGACCTAAGATTTCATTTAAAAGATAGGCAGCGCGCCCAGAAGTGGTGGAGCCTAGCGAAGTACTGGAGGGTGGCAATCGATCGTGTGTTGTGGGACCGGAATGAAGGTGTTTGGTACGACTACGATATTAAGGCAAAACAGCACAGAAGGATTTATTACCCGAGCTGTGCCACGCCGTTATGGGCAGGGGCCGTGGAATCCGCGTTTGCACCTGTTTACGCGTCACATTTAGTGAGATACTTACTGTCTACTGGCGCACTGACCTTCCCCGGGGGCATCCCTACCTCGTTATTGCTGACAGGCCAGCAGTGGGATTTTCCGAATGCCTGGTCGCCTCTTCAGGATTTTATGATCGGCGGCTTGGAGGAAAGCGGTAAAGAAGAAGCGAAAAAGTTGGCAAGGGAACAAGTGACGATTTGGATTCGTACAAATTACATGGGTTATGTAAAATGGCAGAAGATGTTTGAGAAGTACAACTCTCTAGAGCCAGGCGACCAGGGTGGCGGAGGGGAGTACTCCGTGCAGACTGGGTTCGGATGGACCAACGGATTGATTTTGGAACTCCTGCAAAGATATGGAAAGGAGTTGTGGCTTGATGATCACGATGGAAATGGCATGCCAACTGTGACATTTGAAAGGCGCTAAAAATCAGCGCATTCTATTTTTATACGTTTTGTTAAACATCCTATGAAAAAAATGTTTAAGTTCAAGTAGGTAAATTCTACATGGGTCATGGGATCCCTTCCTTTTGCATAATATGAATCCTTTTCTTTGGTATAACGAGTTCGATATTTTATTTATTTTATTGTTTTTTGGAAACTTACAGCTGAACGTATACAGTTGTGAATAACATTAAAAAGACCATCTTTGCACAAGTAAAATAATTTGTTTTGCCATATTTTTTTGGCTTACAGTTTATGTTGGCATGATAAAAAATTCGTCTAAAAGTAAGGGCCGAGTCACACCGAAATGGCAGCGGTTGGCGGCCCCGCGCGACCCCCGCGCGCCTGGTATCTTCTTGACTAGTGTACCGGCCTGCGGTGCCGTGAGCGCCCTCGCGTCGCCGCTGGCAGCTGCGGGCGGAAACACCAACAAGACGCGCGAGGCGCGCGGCCGCACGCGTCACCGCGGGCGGCCGCGGCCTCGCGAACTTTTCAAGCTTCTCAAGCGATACTGGTCTTTTAAGTATGTAGTTAAAGTTTAAAATTATTTCCGCGCCGCGCCTAGCCGCGTCGCTGCCGGCCGCTGCCATTCCGGTGTGACTCGGCCCTAAGACTGTGTCAATATCAAAATGGTGGTCACAGTTTCGGTGGTGCGCGTTGTGAGGTCACATTAGAACTGTGACCTCACAACGCGCGACGACGAGGAGCGAGCGTGGCGAGCGCGCCGCGAGAGCGGTCGCCGAGCGCCAGATTTTCTTTAAGGGTCTAGCTACATTTTATAGCAGAACTTTTTGTCATAATATTATTTTGCATAACAATAGATAAACATAATCTTCATTTTGCAAAAAGTTCGTCTGGGATAAACTCATCCTATCTATACTATCCAAGTATCCATACTAATATTATAAATGCGAAAGTAACTCTTTCTGTCTGTCTCTTCTTCATGCTTAAACCAATGAACCGATTTGAATGAAATTTGGTACAGATATATAGTCTGGGACCCGAGAAAGGACATAGGATAGTTTTCATCCCGAAAATCCCCCGGGAACGGGAACTATTATTCCACGCGGACGAAGTCGCGGGCAAAAGCTAGTTTATCATAAATTCGAAGCTCTAACTAAAACCCACCCATGTTCCTTCGGTTGTCCTTTCCGGGCCAGCGGTATCTAATGAACTATTCCGCAACCCCGGCAGATATTCAAGGCAGCTATAGGCCCCTGTTGTATAGGCGGTGCAGCGAGAAAAGACATAGGATAGTTTTCATCCCGGAATTCCCCCGGGAACGGGAACTATTATTCCACGCGGACGAAGTCGCGGGCAAAAGCTAGTTTATAAAAAAATCGAAACTCATAATGTTGTTATAATCATCTTTGGGCATAAATTTGATGATCATTTAAAAAGAACAGCCATCATATCGCAAAAGTAGATCTGGCGAAGTACGGCAGGCTATAAATTATAGTAATTAACACATTACGGTTAGATTAAACATTTTATTGCTTTGAAATATAAGTATGCCGACACAGTGTTTTAAGTACACACGTACCAGGTCAAAACAATTAATACATACATCATGCTATTCAGTACCTTGGGATTTCACTGAATATTCGATTTTTTATTTCACTGAATAACCTTTAGCTCGACCTGTGTCGAACCCAGGACCATAATAATATGTTCAGAATCAGCGGTCTCTTTAGCAGTCTGTTTTACAGCTCGTACTTACATACTACTTATACTTAAACGTCACTTAATATTAACCTTTTGATGATCAGCTGACAGCCGGCTGTCGCGCTGCTATTATTCTATTGTGTCTCGAATCACGAGTGTTTGAAGGTTTAACAGAAATTCTCAAAACCTAGGACTAGGATTTTGATTCGAAAAAGTTTCAATAAGCGTAGAACCGAGAGGGTGTCTTTTTTCTCGTGGGTAAATCCTCATGGATACCCTTCGTCTGGGGAGAATGGAGGGTTATGTCGGACTCGTACCGAGTGAAACCCCACGGTTCATCCTGCTATCTACGTAGGTACGTCGGGTTTCGCTTGGCGCATGACGGCATGAGTCATGACCCGCGCTCCCGATTAAAGGGTGTGGGTCTGTGGGACCTGTGATGCTCCTGCTTACTGATCGGAATTTGATTTAATGAATTCCGTATACTAGCGACCCATCCTAGCTTCGCATGAATGTTACAAATCTTTGATATTTAAGTATTAATGTAAATTCACAGATCGGTAGTCTAGTGACGTGACACTGAGCCATGGAACCCCTTGGAGGCTCAGTGGTTGAAAAGCAGTCTTAGACTTCGAAACCGAAACGATTTCGGTTTCGAAACTGGGGCATCAGGCTAGATTAAGGCGAAGAACAAACCAAAGTCTAAACATAAGGCAAGGGACAGCTTAACTAGTGCCGATTCCCTTGTCCACAAATTAAGCAAATTTTAGGTTCAGTTCGTCTTTTCCTTACCATATCATTAGGAGAAGAACAGAAGATAAAATTTTACTTTAGTCCTGTCAAAAGAAACGGCAAGACAATAGATGACCACTAAACATGCGTCGATTTACGCAAAGCGCTGATCAATTTAAAGGAAACAATATTCTTCAGATTTATGATCTAAAGAATATTATGGTTTCCTTATTTAATTTAATAAAATGAAATCGCTTCCGATGTTTACACGTGCTGATCTACGCGTGCAAACCTTGAACGAAAGCCTCAGTATATTACGGAGCCAGCCTGAGCGACTTGAGGCTGATTTACATTGATGATTGTATTTTCCATAGTCATGTACGTATTACACAGGTAAAGAAATCGAATTGCCCTACAAGTGTTGTAAAAATGAAACTCGACTATAGTATTATTTTAAAAGATTTATTTTGCAAATATCATGACATGATCGTTCAATATTTATTTATTTAACTAATAAATGCAATAATAGTAATTGGCGCCAACCGCCAAATGAATATTACTTCTTCATTCAATGCCAATTTATAATTCTTTCAATTTCCTTCATTGTCAAATTATAAAATGTACTACTTAAACGTTACGAACAAACTTCATAATTCTATATCAAAGTTAGTAAATAAAGGTGTTTCTAGTGCTTCATCTGCAATGAGGTATTAATATAATAATCTCCATAATGAATGCTAGCTTATCTACACTACTATTCCTTCCATGTTCTTTCGGTTGCCCTTTATGTTCCGGGCCAGCGGTATCTATTAGAACTATTCCGCAACCCCGGCAGATATTCAAGGCAGCTATAGGCCCCTGTTGTATAGGCGGTGCAGCGAGAAAAGACATAGGATAGTTTTCATCCCGGAAATCCCCCGGGAACGGGAACTATTATTCCACGCGGACGAGGTCGCGGGCAAAAGCTAGTTTATAAAAAAATCGAAACTCATAATGTTGTTATAATCATCTTTGGACATAAATTTCATGACCATTTAAAAATAACAGCCATCATATCGCAAAAGTAGATCTGGCGAAACAATATTAAGCGCGAGATCCCAAGTAGGTACGGCAGGCTATAAATTATTATAGTAATTAACACATTATGGTTAGATTAAACATTTTATTGGTTTGCAATAAAAGTATGCCGGTACACACGTACCAGGTCAAAACAATTAATACATACATCATGCTATTCAGTACCTTGGGATTTCACTGAATATTCGATTTTTTATTTCACTGAATAACCTTTAGCTCGACCTGTGTCGAACCCAGGACCATAATAATACGTTCAGAATCAGCGGTCTCTTTAGCAGTCTGTTTTACAGCTCGTACTTACATATTATACTTATTAGCCTCTTGATGACCAAGCGACAGCCGGCTGTCGCGCTGCTATTATATTTCTATTGTGTCACGAATCACGTGTGTTCGCTAGGACTAGGTTTTTGATTCAAGATCTGTTGTTTGAGAAAAAGTTTAAATAAGCGTAGAACCACAGATTACTAAACAACAGAGAGGATGTCTTTTTTCGTGGGTAAATCCTCATGGATACCCTTCGTTTGGGGAGAATGGAGGGTTATGTCGGACTCGTACCGAGTGAAACCCCACGGTTCATCCTGCTATCTACGTAGGTACGTCGGGTTTCGCTTGGCGCATGACGGCATGAGTCATGACCCGCGCTCCCGATTAAAGGGTGTGGGTCTGTGGGACCTGTGATGCTCCTGCTTACTGATCGGAATTTGATTTAATGAATTCCGTATACTAGCGACCCATCCTAGCTTCGCATGGATGTTACAAATCTTTGATATTTAAGTATTTATGTAAATTTACAGATCGGTAGTCTAGTGACGTGACACTGAGCCATGGAACCCCTTGGAGACTCAGTGGTTGCAAAGCAGTCTTAGAATTCGAAACCGAAACGATTTCGGTTTCGAAACTGGGGCATCAGGCTAGATTAAGGCGAAGAACAAACCAAAGTCTAAACATAAGGCAAGGGACAGCTTAACTAGTGCCGATTCCCTTGTTCACAAATTAAGCAAATTTTAGGTTCAGTACGTCTTTTCCTTACCATATCATTAGGAAAAGAACAGAAGATAAAATTTTACTTTAGTCCTGTCAAAAGAAACGGCAAGACAATAGATGACCACTAAACATGCGTCGATTTACGCAAAGCGCTGATCAATTTAAAGGAAACACTATTCTTCAGATTTATGATCTAAAGAATATTATGGTTTCCTTATTTAATTTGATAAAATGAAATCGCTTCCGATGTTTACACGTGCTGATCTACGCGTGCAAACCTCGAAAGCCTCAGTACATTACGGAGCCAGCCTGAGCGACTTGATTAAGGCTGATTTACATTTATGATTGTATTTTCCATAGTCAATACACCTACGTATTACACAGGTAAATAACTATATCGAATTGCCCTACAAGTGTTGTAAAAATGAAACTCGACTAAGTATTATTTTAAAAGATTTATTTTGCAAATATCATGACATTATCGTTCAATATTTATTTATTTAACTAATAAATGCAATAATAGTAATTGCCGTCAACCGCCAAATGAATATTACTTATTAGTCTTCATTCAATGCCAATTTATAATTCTTTCAATTTCCTTCATTGTCAAACTCTATAAAATGTACTACTTAAACGTTACGAACAAACTTCATAATTCTATATCAAAGTTAGTAAATAAAGGTGTTTCTAGTGCTTCATCTGCAATGAGGTATTAATATAATAATCTCCATAATGAATGCTAGCTTATCTACATTACTGTTCATAATAAATAATTAAACGTAACCTTACCTACGTAAATAATGAAACGTCATCGGTGGCTTATTAAACAAAAATGCGCCGCTGCCCTCAAGTCTGTTGTTACTTATTGTTAGCATTCAAAAAGGCATTTAACTGGGTCCCTGACTCCCTGTACATTATTTGGTAAAGGCGTTGGAAGCAGTTTTGTCCCTTGGTACATAGCATGTAGTTACTTACTATATGTTCTAAATTGTGGCGTAAATATCAAGATAGGGAAAAAATCACAGGCCCCTAGCGCACTATTTTAGACTATGGATGGGAAATCATCAAATGGCTTCTTCCGCCCTGGGCGGGGCGGAAAGAAGAGTCAGATTTTTACTGACTAAATACCATGTTCCTCCGGGTGCCCTTTATGTTCCGGGGCAGCGGTAACTATTAGAACTATCCCGCAACCCCGACAGACGCTGGCAGCTACAAGCCCCGTTGTGACGGGCTCGGCGGTGCAGTCCACTGAGGCCGCGACGAATTATCGACCTAGGAGCCCTGAAGACACCTTTAGGATGGTTCCGCCACTAGTTCTAAGCTGACATACCTCCTTGTATCCAGATTGACATGTGAAGTACCGAAACACGATATACCTTACCTACATCTAAAGGAACTGTGTTCTGATGTTATGGCATTGTGAAGTCTAACGATAATCGATGGTAACGTTTTGGCAACATAAATGAAAAATGCAAGTGAAATTTTAGAGTAGTTTGTAAACTTTGAAGATTATGCAGACAATCCCGTAGTTTAGTCCAACCCGAGATATTTTTTTCAAATGTGTTTCTTATGTTGCATTCACCTAATCAATTCTGTTAGCAAAAAAATGCTGTAAAAACTTCAGATGTAAATCTTCCTTTCTGTGTATAAGTATTTCTGATTCAATAAAATCTAAGAATGTGCTATTTTTTTATATCTAATGAAATCCGGGAATCAATTCAGCCTTATTCAACAGCGTCGAAGTCACAATCACTGGCTGGAGTTACGTAGGGCAATTCCATTTGAGATCCGAATTCGGCTTCCAACAGTACTTGTTGGATTTTAAGTCTGGCAAGCGCGTTCTGTTTAGGGTTCAACCGTTTAAGGCTAGGGGCACAACTGACAAGGAACAGTTCGTCAGGATCTGATCGATTGCAAGCGCAGGAGTTTCCCTCTTCGTCGGTGGAGTTCTGGCGAGCCTTCTTGGAGGAGGGTTGGGAGTCATCGTCGTCTTCGTCGTACTTGGAGTCCTGCCCGTAGGACAGATCTGGCAAGCAGTGCATCGCGCGTTGACGAACCTCTTCTTCGTCAGAATCTTCGTCTTTTTTCGTGGTTCTGAAATGCGATAATGATAAAAATCAAAAGCTGGCATTGAGTGTATAATAACGTCGACGTATGAATTTAAATATACCGTGATTATACCTAATCAATGTTACAGAGAACCACAATATTATGGATTTAAGACGCAACCTTGCCGTAAGCATTTGCATCAAATTGTTACACTTGATTAATATTATCAATTTTATTAATGAAACAGTAAAGAAATGGTCAACAAGTGAATTCAATGAGGGAGTGCTTTTATGTTTAATCCGAATCCAATACTGTTACTTTTTCTGCAGTAGTCAGAGTACGAATTTGAAAAACAGACAGTGCAGATACCGCAACTGGTATGCAATGTTTGATGCAGTCTAATGATACAAGTGCACAATGTTCGACGTTTAGTGTCAATTCAATCGTCCACACAACAGATAATTAAACAATAGATATAGGAGCTAGTTACCCATTGTCTTTAGGTTCTATATGCGGCAGCAGAAACCTCATGTGCTGATGATAAGGCCACCTGGTGCGTCCGCCATGTGTTCGTTGCAGCTTTATGAATGAATCTCGAAGCGATCTCCATCTTTTTTTGCACTCCGATTCTAGAAAAAAGTTAAAAATTAATTACACAGATGGACTCTTTAGCTCTTTAGTATTTAGGCAGGTAAACAGTTGACTACTTTAATCTCTTGCTATTTGGTGTCATCAAGCTGATTATGTTTGATGGTAACACATGGCTGATACTTTTTTTTCTGTTGGCTCCTATAGTGACCCTGACATAGTGAAAGCTTCAAGGTGGAAACTTAGATTATTTGAAAGTCTCTAACTTCTTAAGGCGTGCTTACAATGAAAGTCAAAATAAACTAAGTACATACATTATTATTTTATAATCGTCCATGCTTATAACGATATCCCTTTTGCAAACCTGTGTGTTTGGATATAAACCTTTTTGGACAGGTTTATTATTATTATTTTACCTAGTGAGCTACAACCAAATCATCTAGGTAATACCTAATTCTTAAGGTACAAACTTGAACACCAACAAAGAGAAAGTTCACCACGTTAAAAAAATTGAATTGACTATTGACTAAACAATCCATCAATGGGCCGTTAGTCCCATTACCATTACACATTGATACACAATAAAGAAGGGCAGGAAATCTGAACTTACCAGAAACATGGAGTGATTCTTGAACCTCTTTCCACGCGTCATCTCGGAGCTTTGTTTTATTGAAACCGCTGACGGACTTATCGTATAAAATTGGACGTTTCTCAACTTCTTTGATCAAATCAATTTCATTCATTTTGAATCGTCCTTTTTTGCTGCCTGAGCAATATTTTAGCTGGAGATCGCGGGAAAAGTATAATGCTATTTTGTTTGTTTTATCAAATCGGAATATGAATTAATTTGGCAGTGTGTGGTGACGGTAAAAAAGCTACGAAAATCGCTGCACTTGATTTATTATTTGTTATGATTTATTTTAGATATCTAATATTTTCTAAGTGTTTATATTGTGTGCGCGTTACGGACGTAATTTTGCAAAATTATCTTACAACATACTTTTAGTTAACATTGAATTCGTTTTATCATTGGATATTTACAATTTCGTTGTTGTACATATGGTCCACGTCAACAGGAGCCGGTTTTCGTTGGCAAATCACTTTGTTACACGATCGATCACTTTTATCATTTTATTTGGTAAGTATTTGGCGTATATTTAAGTTTAATGATACACATTGACGGGTTGATGGTGAAATGGGGTGGCTGGCTATGATCTGAGTGAGGTGAGGTGACGCGCGGTCCGCGCGCGCCGCGCGTATCGAGCGGCGCGGCCGACGCGGCGCGGCGCGGCGACCTCACACGTCCCCAACAAACTACAACTTTATTGATTTTGCTGATTAGGAAACAAGTGAATGGGGATAACTATGTGTACCTATACGTAAAGGTGTAATGTACATTATTAGAGCTACGTTATCGTGCTAAGTACTAAATAGTAATGTAACATAACAAAATAAACAATATAAGTAATTTACTTAATTACGAAAGTGATTCCAGTTTGGGCTGTATTAGGTTAATATTAACGAATATTAGCTACCAAGTCAATTTTCTAATTCATTGACGTCACGTTATACCTAAAGAATTGGTAATAAAATAATACTTACTTAACTAATTTTGATTATTTATTATCGATTGTTTATGGTATATTAAGTTAAGGGCCAATAAATATGACTAAGCAGTGGTAGGTAAGTAGGTATCTACATTAGTAAAATCATGCTTGTGGGCCGTAGTTTGGACAATTCTGGTTTAGGTAAATAAATAAGTTTTTAAATAACTCTAATAATATTAAAACCACACATTGCAAGAAATTTTACGCACATTCCTAACCCGTCATCCTTAAATTTACGACTAAGAATAGGTACGACTAGACTCTCTCGGACGATGGTGCCCGTGGCTTTGTTTTTATTTCATGAACATTCGGAAAAGTGTAAACATTGAGTGGTTTTATGCTATACCTTTTTTCGGGGAGTGGGTTTTTTCTCCCGTCTTTTTTTTTCTCCCGTCCTGGGCGGGGCGAAAGGGCGTGTCAGACTTTTACTGACTAAAACCCACTCATGTTCCTTCGGTTGCCCTTTATGTTCCGGCTTTACGGTACTTAACTATTATAACCATTCCGCAACCCCGGTTTATGCTAGACCTTAGGGTAATTCATAAGGACCAAATCTTTCTAAATTGCAGTTGGATTTTTTGCATGTCAACTACTGGTGCCAATGACGCCCTTGTTTTGTTCACAAACTAAACGAAATTTAAGTTAGGTACGTGCATCTTTTTCTCTCCATTTCATTAAAAAAAGGACGGCAGATACATATCAGTTTTAACCTATAAAAATTAGACAGCGCCTGAAGAAAATGAGTCCTTGAAGTGAAATAGTGACTTAAAGACACATAAATTGGCGTATTTTTTAGGCGCCATGTTAAAATCGCATCTAAATTATCTACAGAGTGTCTGAATTTGACAGGACTTAACCAATATTTTATCATCTGTCCTTTTCCGAAAGAAAAAAAAACACTAAACTTGAATAATTAAGATTGTGAGGGAATTGCCACTAGTCTCACAACTAAGATGAATTTAATGACACATAAGAAAAGAAGAAAAGAAGTCCGTTAAACTGTTTAGGCTGTAGAGCATGCCCAAGAATGATACATACATATATACGCTGGAAATACATAACCCCTCTTTTAGCCAATCGGGTAAAAATGACCGTAGATTTTAGATTAGGTCTTTGTCTAAAACTAGTTAAATAATGATCAATCCACTGTTTGTAAGAGATCTTGCATGAATGCATTATTTTCTGATTGGACGTCAATTCGTCGATTTTACGTCCAAGGTAAGGTAGTCACAGCATTAACTTTATACCTACCTCTAGGAACTGATACCCAAATAAAGTCACTTTGTCCGACCTCGAAATCGAACGTAGAACCATTACCAGGTCACGGTTGCCTTCTATTATTTCTAAACGTGCCAGCTAGGCAAAGATCTAGTCCGAGGAAGTAGTCGTAAAAAAAAACCAATAATATTACAATGGAATTGCTTTATTATAATAGAAAATCGTTTTTATCGATAACGTTTATGAATAATATGGGAATACTAATTATTCTTACAACTAATTAAAACTTAGATTACGTCAGTCGTTCTTATTATCTAATTTATGATTAAATAACTAAATGCAGTAGGGAGGTGCTAACCTAATCTTAGGTAGCTCTCCGTAATGAATTCAAATTATGTACAACTGTTTTGAAATTCACAGACTTATCTACGTTTCTAAAAGTACGTAGCCTAAGCCTAACACAGTAAAATCAAAAAGTATCTGCAAAAAAGTTTTTTTTTCAACATAGTCCCTTTAGTTCGATACTCTAGACCCAGGGATGCTGCAACTTGGGCGCTAAAGGGTCACTGTAAAGGTGACGATAAGGGGCGCCAGGTTAAGTAAAGCGACTGATGCAGTGGGAGTTAGAGCTGCGTCAGTTACAGCACCGCGAGGGCCTGGTGGTTTTATGACAGGACAGACTAGGGGACTACGCACATTACACGCCTTTTCACCTCATCACGATCGAGGCGCTCCGAACAATGCTTAACAATTGCCTTGGGAGAAGGTACAGCTGTCTGACCTTTCAGGCGACACGCAGGTGCTCTCGGGGCATGGCTGCTTTGGGGGGTACATGTGCCGTAAGTAACAGGGAGCCGCGGACGCTAGGCGGGTTGACCGTCGGAAGAACACACAGTGTGCCGCTTCGGAGGGTCCGCGCCGTGCTCTCATCTCTGTAGAAGTTAGCGAACTGTCGCTGTCGACTGTAGTCAGTTCAACGGCCGGCCATAGTCCTGGGACGCAGTAGTTTCTTTCAGCGAAACAGTCATCGCGCAGAGGGAAACTGCGGAAAGGTAGAGAGATCTCTCCTTCTCTCCCAGCCCGCAATAGGTGCACTGGGAGCTGTAGGGCGTACGCTGCTCTTCTCCCGTTTCTTAAATCCCTATATGTCTCTTAAATACATTAATTGCCCCCAATCAGGGGTTTTAAAGACTTTAAAATAAAGACAGCCTCCGATAAAACTATGAATTTCATCAAGTTTTCTATATACTAAATAATGTCCTCACTGACTCCATTTAAAAATATGACAATATAACAATCATTATATTTAAGTGAAAACCTCGACTCCAAAACAGAAAATTTATAAAATAAACTACCAATTTCATAGTTGCTATTCACATTAACAATTTTTCAGTCACCATCGAATCGTGAAGTAACTTGTTTGCCTAAATAAAGTGCAATGTTGGATATCCAACAATGTGATTAAAGGCGGCAGTTAAAAACCGAATATTGCGCTGCGAACGATATGAACCAGTTCATTTTGGCGTTTTTTTTTTTCATTTTGGTTTTTTTTTTCATTTTGGTTCATCGTTTCGCGCCAAAATAAAATTTTCAATTTTTGATTTTTATGATTTTGTATAGGTACTTACATCCTTAAAAAAAAACTATTGTTATGTGTGTGTGGACAGTCTTGCAATCAGAAATAACAAATGTTGAAATGATAGTCAATGATATTATAAGTAAAAAGTTGTAGCGAGCTTATAAGCAGTCAGCATGTGGGCACGTTAAAATGTGGCTAATTAGCCACATTGACATCAGTGTGGCGTCGACAGCTTAATGGACGCAATTTTCGTACAGAGTGCAAAGCGACCCAAAACCGCTGAAAATGCCTTCCTTTTTGTTATGAGATATTATTGCACAAAATAATACAAGCAAAACTTCTCTCCCTATTTATCTTGATATTTCCACAAATCATATTCCTAAAATATGACGTCCAATCGTACAATCGTTTTGTGTGTCATTGTAATATTTTTTTTTTATGATGCATTAGTCAGAAGTCATTTGGAGCACAGTGCAATCATATGGGCGCCTCATGAGAGTAAATACTCACTGATGTAAGAACGAGTTCAGAATAAATTTACGCGTCACTTGTACTATAAGTTGTATGGAGTGTACCCGTTGTTTCCGTTGATGTATCCCTCTCTATTCGTCTTGGGCATGGTCGGGTACAATCAATTGAAGGTGCGTCGAGGTTTTCTCTTGCAACTTAATTGGTGAAATTGATTCGGGGACTGGTACATAACCCAGATGTTCTACAAACAATCAGTTTTTGGCTACCAGACAACTATGTAGGGAGGCGGCGGCGTCCGCCTCTGTTGGCAGTGCCAGTGGCTAGGACGAATTTACTGGCAAAAGCCGCGGTCGCGCAAACTATCCGAAATATAAATGTTGTGCACGAGCAAATAGATATTTTTACAAGTCAGCCGAGTGAATTCACAAAGATTTTGTTATATAATTTGTGTTATCGAGATAGGTACCTAGATAAATGATTAAAGTTATAATTTTATTTAATTTTTTAATTAGTGTATTGTAAGGTCAATAGCATTGCTGTTTCAGTTTCTTTGTTTTATTTATTATTATTTGTTTTGTTTGAATAAGTTAATTAATATTAAGTATATTTTCTGTTAGTATAGTTTCTGTTATCGCATTGGGTATTCCCTACCTGTAATGTTAACAGAGAAAGGATAAATAAATAAATTTTGTTATTTATGTGTGTGTGCCGTTTTTAAAGATAACATGTATAAGTAACCTGTCTACACCTTTTTACTTATAACATCATTGATGATAGCAATGATAATAGACAATATTACATGTGAGACAATTAAATCATAGAATATTCAATTCTATGGTTTATTATTTATAAATCCAGGCACCAGTAGACGGGGTTTGTGAATCTAAATGTTTGTTAGATTGTGTAACTGTGCCCCAGTCAAAGTAGAATTCAAGAGTAGGGTGTCACGGGTGTGTCGTACTGCACCCGGACGGTGATCGATTCTTAAAGTAACATTTCAACTTCTAGCACTAGTAAGAACTTCTTGAAACTAGTGTTCCAACTGATAAAGGTATTAAATGAATTAAAAAAATGAAAATTTTGCCTATCTTGCTATCCAACTATTACGCCTTATATTCGAGTGCTTTGATGTCGCAGAAATCCACCATGGACGAAATTGAGAGAACTTCTACATTTCGTTCAAGATATCCGCCTCACTTTTAACCACACCTTCACATTTCTCAAAATGTACTTTTAAATGCTTCTCTTTCATATTCTCACAATAGAATTCTTCATCACATATTTTACACTGAACACTTTCAATCAGCTTGTGACATTTAAAATGTGACTTATTTGCAAAATAACGAGAGCACTTATCACACTTTATACCTGAATGAGTTTGAAGGTAATGTTTTAGAAACTTTCTTTTGTAAGAAAACACTTTCGAGCAATCATTACATTGTACTTTAAGGGACTTTTCTTTAACCCCTTTGTGAAGTTGTAAATGATTTAACATTCTTACCTTTGTGAAGAACTTTTTGTCACATTTTTCACATTTAAACGTTTTCTTTGTAGCTAGGTGATACATTATCATATGTTCCTTTAAATTATATTTTGTTGCGAAACCTTTTTTGCAATAGTCACAAAAAAAGTTTCGCTCATAAGTGTGTACAATCATGTGGTTCCTTAAATCACTTTGACTATAAAAGCTTTTTTGGCATTTTTCACATTCATATTTTTTATTTTTCTCGTGACGTAATTTATGCATCCTTAGGGCGCTGATGTCGGTAAACTTTTTAGGACAGTAAGGACACTGATGTCGTTTCTCACCTGTGTGTATGCGTTTGTGCCGTGCTAATGCAGACTTGTCATGAAATCCTTTGCCACAGTAAGGACAGTCGTAAGGCTTGACTGCACTATGTATGATTTCATGACGATCTCTATAGCATGGTAACGAAAAAGCTTTTGGGCACTGACTGCACACATACTTCTTCTCTGTGGCCATGTGTCTCTCTAAGTGAAGAGTTAGGGATCCGCTTTGAGTGAACGACTTGGAACACAAATTGCAAGAGAATGGGCGCTCACCAGTATGTATGCGGTAATGTGTATATACATTATGTTTGCTATTAAATAATTTCTTGCATTCAGGACATTCATGTTTATTATCGCGAGTCACTCTGATGTTTATATCTGGTAGTTTTAAATTATAGAATTTTTTCTTTCGTTTCACCTTAGTATTGTCATCTTTTATCTTTTTTTTTATCTTGGGTTTACGTTTTTCCTTTTCTTTTAATTTTGACCCCTTACTTGATTTCGATGTAAGGGTGTCGGGGCTTTGGGGTTTAGGAGTGACTGCTTGTTTCTCGTGTACTACTCTTACAGCAGTAAGTTTGGGCTCCACTTTAGTGTCTTTTCTATGTACTAACCTGATGTGGCTCCTCAAATCATTTTCCTTAAAATATCCAATACCACATTTACAGATGTGAGGAAATGGTTTGTGAAGAACAGAATGTTTCTCGAGAGTACTTTCAGCTGCAAAATGAAAATCACAGTCCGGACACTTGAACGGTTTGGGAATGTTATTATTCAGAAATCTGTTCTGTTTTCTTTCAATTCTCCTGGAATAAAAAAAAAACAATTATTACATCCTAAGTAGCAGTAGCAGTACCTAAGTGATATCTTTGGACAACTCACAAAGATTTCAAATTGGGCAGATCCTGTACTATGTTAACCCGGCAACTAGATGTAGTAAGTAAATTAAACACAGAATAAACAATCATACACACAGAGATTTGATTTGAGAAGGACTTGAACTTTACAGTGTGTACTAATTTACAGTGTTAAGTTGTTAAAGAAAGTGAGTTAAGTGAGTTGAGTGTGTTTATAATATAATAAAAATAGGCAAACATAAATAAGACAAGGTAATCTTATCCTTCCATCATATAATATTAATTTATTACTACCTCAATTTGCAAAGTTATAAATTATATTGACGTGTGGTGAAAGTGTTATAATATACTAGAGAGAGATAGATAACTCACACACGGCCATCTGATCCCAAGCTCAGCAGAGCTTGTGTTATGGTAACCAGACAACTGATAAACATACTTTTATAATTTTTAAATACATACATATTATAGATGAATGACACCCAGACACAGAACTAACATTCATGCTCATCACACAAAGTTTGTCCTGGGTGGGAATCGAACCCACGACCATTGGCTTGGCAGTCAGGGCTACTAACCACTAGACCAACAGGCCCGTCATATATAACCTGTTTACAAAATAAAGATAATTTATCATATAAATCTACCCATTAAAAAAAACTGCATCAAAATCTGTTGTGTAGTTTTAATGATCTAAGCTTTCATAAGAATTAATAAGACCTCAAAGTGCCAGATTTCGAAAAAATATAAGTTGTATCCGTTCCCTTCAGGGGGTTGGGGTTTCAGGGCTCAAAGTAGAGACGTTGTGCATTGCAATAATTACAACTAATAGAAAATACTCAAAAAGCTCCTATATCTTCTTGGTCGTAGTTTATTCATTTATGGGTAATTTTCTTTACGTAATTTTTAAGTGTATGGAACTCTGTTTTTGAGTATTCATGTTTTTTCTTTGTATAAAAAATGTATGAGACTGTTTTTTTCTGAATATATAAATAATAATATAATTGTGTAACATAGAAATGAAAGGTTATGTATAAAATTATCCCAGATATGATAGGTTCCTAACTGGGAAGCCTAACAGACAGCGGAAAGCGACTTCGTTTTATACTATTTAGTGATAAAGTGACACAAAATACTTACACATTATCCTGTATGTGTGAAACTTTGTGAAGCATAAAATCTCTGTTGGTTTCAAAGCTCTGTGTGCATTTCTCACATTTAAATATCTTGGCCCTTTTTACAGACACGTATGCACTGAGTACCTGAAAGAATACCAAACATCTCATTAGGTCTCAGTAAATTTGCTGAAAGTCTATTTATTTATTTATTATAACTTTATGCACATAATATGAACAATGGCGGATATAATGCCTTAGGCCGTATACAGAGAGAAAGCTGGAAACTTATAAGCGCTTGCCGGCGCTTGCCAACGGTGGTAATCCGCGCAGGAAAATATATGAACATCGACAAGCTTTAACACGCGCTGGTCGGTGCTGGGCGTTGCCATAGCAACTGCAAGCAAATCGTTCCGACATTTTGCTTAGTCTGCTTCAACCTGCTTCCTTTGTGTAGAACGGACCAGCGCCGACAAGCGCTTATAAGTTTCCAGCTTTCTTTCTGTATACGGCCTTAGGCATTCTCTACCTGTCTACCCAGGGTAATGCAGAGATTACATTGCAAGTCTAATAGTATAACACATTATATCGGAGACTTCCAGCTAGAGTAAAAAACAAAATATAAATATGGACACTTAGTAATACAATACATGTAACAAGCTAGTCATTGTAAAATAGCACAGTTGTATTGCCTCAAATCTGGTCTCCAACCCTAAACTAGGCCTCAACCTGTATTTTTAGATCAGCCCTAAAATGTTATGGGAATGATGGCTGAATGGTTCCTATGACTTTTTTTATGAGAGCCACTACAAAAACTATCAGCCAAGTTTTTTGCAATTTGGCAAAAAAAAAACCCAACTGCAATTTCGGAAGTTTCTCTGTACACATAAATAATTGCAGATGGGTTTTTGATTTATTTAATTGTTATTTTTTATTTCTCCTCTTTTTATTGTCAATAGTCAAATCGTTTATTTTCATTAGACCAAAAAAGGCACTTTGAAACGTCATTTACAAAAGTGATTCTAGATTTAACTTTTAATTTGTGTTACTTTTAATTTTATCAAATTAAAAATAAAAGTACTCAATTGAAGGAAATTTTCAAATCAATTTATACTGAGATTAAACGTCACACTGCAGTCAGTTGTACAACAGTGAAGCATGCCTGCCCAGACACAACCCACAGTAATATTCCTGTTTCTGTATCATACATAAACAGGAATATTATACAGATTAGATTTGACTTGGCAACATGATAGGTGTGAGACTAGTATGTAAGTTGACCATACATTGACCTTAGGAATGGAGTAGTCTGGCCTTATAGCAATGGGACTCTGAAAGGATTTAACAAAGATTTTCCTAAAATTTTAATTTTTGATTTTCCATAAACCTTTTGAACACACTTGATTTGAGGCACAATAGAAAGACAATAGGAGCCCAAAAGCCGGCTGTCGGTTGGTTGTTAAAAGGTTGAAGAGATGTTAGGGACTTAATAAGCAAATATAAAAGAACTCACATGTGATAAGAATAACTCGTCGTGATGTAAGCTGTGTTCAAAGAGCTGACTTATATTGGGAAACATTTCTGAGCATTTATCACATTTGTATACTTTTATTTTCTCTAGTTTTATCAGCAATTCCGGCCCCTGAAACATGAGATAGGTATTAATAGAAACCAAAAAATATTTAATAATTTAGCAATTAATAAACTTTCAGCTCCTTGGTAGCGGAAATATCAATAATTTTCCCAAATTATTTAATAAGACACATTTTAAGACGACCTTTTTATTATTTAGATATCTAAATCTTCATTAAAAAATATTTCTAGGGGTTCTCTATTGAAACCTTTTTAAATTTATCATTTCACTGGTCATTTGGCCAATGGGTCGTGTTCTAGTGTTTCCGAGTATGACTTATCAGTAGTACCTAACATAAACAGTTATACATAATCAGCAAATAATGACACTTGAGACTCATGTGAACCGAGCAGAATGGTAGTAGTGGATGTTTAGCTTAGACAGTAGGTAGTCATTTAGCGAACGAGAAAGGTAGTTACTTACTAGTTTCATGTTTGCTGATAAGCGCTTTACAAACTTTTGTTAATTACAATGCAGAAGTCCTAATGAACTTTTGTGGTTACCGACGAATTCTCCAACCAAGTTCTCCAACGCTGTCTAAGTGTGAAATAGACTTAATAACATACAAAAGCCTATATTAATTCTAATTTACTATTTTCCTTCCTAAATTTCAAAAAAAAAAGTATGAAATTGTTAAAAATCGCGCTGCCGACTATTTCCATCCGTTTTATTCGACTTGACAAGTTGATTGACATTTTGATTTTGACATACTGATACTGATATAACTGTCAAAGTGTCTCGACTGATAACAGATACTGTTGGAATTTTGGAAATAATAATAAACGTACCTCGGCCGTGGTAGACATAGCCGACAAAACGTATTGTTTTTCAAAATTTGGACTCATTAGTTTCAGAGATTAAAGCGAAACAGAACAAAAAATATTTTAAGTATTTTTAATAACATAAATAAAATGTTCATAAAACAAATATTACATTCTAGAGATGTCACTGTCATTGAGGATGATTCGTCCGAACTCCGAAATATGCCTGCTTGCTTAGGGAATTTAGCCTTTAGGCAATAGACAGCTTGGGTCATTTTTAAAGATGTGCATAACGGCTTAAATCTTTAAACGCACTTATTCGTTAATTATTCCTCAAAAGTCAATTATATTGTTAGCTTAGTAGCTTATCAGCTATTTAACAAAAGAGCAATTATGAATTATTATTGACTTAAATTTAAAATGGTACATTGAAATGTGTTATTTGCTGAAAACGTATGTATCACTAACATGATTCAATTTTAAATGTTGTTTTATGTTTTTTTGCATTTATATGATAATTCTTTTGGCAAAAATACACTTTTACAGAGGATTTTTTTTCATCAGATCTTTAATAAAAAGTTCCAAAACTCATTTCAAAAATTTCTTTATATATTTGCCACATTTAAAGCCAAACTTTTAACATCCACATAAATATAGTAAGTAGGTATATTTTTGCATACGTAACTACATATTTTCATTTTTACACCAATTATTTGTATAATTTTGTCAACAGTTTACTTTTGTAAACTGTTGACGAAATTATACAAATAATTACGAACGTAAATTTAAAAAGCTACTGCGCGCGTAATAAACATCGAACATTAAAAGCGAACAACACAACATTCCACTGACGCGTTGAAAACGACACTGAACTTAAAAAAGCAACTATCGAAAAGCATTCAATGGAATTAGAACCCGTATAAATTAAACGGCGACCATTAAAACCAATTTTAATACGTTGTAGTCATATTAAATTCGGTAGGTGTATACATTCGTGAATCACGATCTACAAAAATAGTCGAAAGAAATACATTTTTTGTATCTTATTGCAATTATTTTAAGATCTATTGACGTAAAGTAACAGTTCGTCTATCGATTGAAATTGTATTAGCACGCCATCTATCGGGCACTTGCAAAAGCGACATAAAACCTCGTTTATATTCATTCTTGCCACTAGATGGCATTACTGTCTAAAAAATTATCAAATCTTATAAAACTAGTAATTTAAAGAAAAAGCAAATAATGTTAATTGCTCAACATTTTAAATGTACATAAGTGCTTATCTTATTTAACCTGCTTTATTATTTGCTTTACGTTAAAACGCCCATCTCTGGTCATTTTAGGGTATAGATCTCGCTCGGTATAGATGTTCTGTGGCTTGGGTTTTATGGCTTGTCGTCGGCAGGGGTATTATTTATTTATCTAATTTGTCGACAATTTAGTATTTGTTTAACTAAACGGACAAATAATTTCTTGGTGAGTGTTTGAAAATGATAATGTGTTACTCTTACTTACATTTACTTTATCTTATCTTTGTTTAGTTTATATAATTACAAAAGACCGGCTTTGTGTTTGAATACATTGATATAATTTAAATCGTAACTTTGTGGGCCTTCTTGTTGATTAGCATTATTTTAGTCTTCTATTTAAAATACCTAAATTAAATACATGCACATAATTAATTTTTATTTTTGATATTTAGCATCATGAATACCTACATAAACAAAATGTAATGAACACTTGCATTTAATTGTCACAAATTATTATGATTTCTTATCACTGTGTGTACTGTTAAATATTTAATGTGATTACATTGCAGATAGTGTCACATTCATTGTGTTTTTCGGACTGATATGTTAAAGATGTCTGCACAGGTCAGTATTATTTTGAATATTATCTTTAGGTATAATTTTTATTGTTTTAACATACTGGTGTTCCAACCAACCAACCAAGGGTAACTAAATTACTTGGTCTCTTCTTGGAAAGTTGCAGGAAAGGACTCTCAAAAGAGATATTTTTCGTTCTGCAACATTATTGTTATCTCTACAGTAGTTAAGTATTTAAAAAGATTCCACAGTTAAAGCACTGAATTTGCTAATTCGAAAAATTACTACTTAAGTAAAAATATAACCGTTTAATCTTTCAAACACACATGATTTGAGACAATATAAAGACAATATCAGCCTGACAGCCGGCTGTCACTTGGCCATCTAAATGTTATCCCATGAACTTCAAACCATTTTTATTAAAATATTTTAGTATGTAATTCAGTAATTAAAAATACAAATTAATTCCACAGCTCGAGCAAATAATAAGTGCGTACAAGACCCTTTCAAAGATACCATTTGTAGCTGGTGCACAGCTCAATAATGCGGCAACAAAGATCAACTCAAAGTGGTCTGTTCGAAATCTTGATAAAGGCAAGTTCTCCAAGTTTGCAGCTTCCTACACTCTTGATGGAGACTTGAATGTTATTGATGAGAGTGACTTTGGCACTGATATAAGTAATGAGTAAGTATCTTTTTTTTATAAATGTTAAATCAACAAACGACACTGTGTCAGACTATTACTGACTAAAACCCACCCGTGTTTTGGTTGCCCTTTATGTTCCGGGGCTGCAGTAATTATTAGAACTGTTCTGCAACCCACTCAGGACGAGTAAATATCTTACTGGGTTAAAAGATTTATTGGCCGAATACCTAACAGTTACTCAATTTTAAGACCCTGTCAAAACTGTTCCTGTCTTTACTTTTTCCTTTTATCGTGACAAAGACAGCAACAGTTGCGTGTCTTAAAATTAAGTGACATATGAGTACTTGGCCATAAATGTTGTCTAAATCTAGGCATATACAGCTCCTAACTAATGAATTTGTTTATGGCTTTCCTCTGATGAACAGGTAAAAATATGCATATTATAATCATTACAGAATTTAAGTCCATGATAAGTAACAAGTTCTTTATTTATTTTTATTATACGAAATTATGTAATTTCCCACTTTAAAACTGTCATTTGATTTGTAGGTTACTATCAGCAGTTTCGCCCCAGGAGTCTTACAGGGCCCTGATCCGCGAGGAGAGGAACGGCAAGGATCCCAAGAAACAATACCTAGAGGTGTGGAGTAAGAAAACCTTGGCCCATAGTGTGGATCTCACCAGCTTGGACAAACATGGAGATGTTTATGCTGACTGTACGTTTTTAATACTTATATGATTGTTACTTCATAATCTACCTCGCAAGATTGTCAAAAGCTTAAATTATGAAATGTGCCAAACTGTCAAATTGTAATAAAACAGCTGACTTGAGAAATTGAAATATTGCATTGTACTGTGACTAGTATAGTAGAGCTCATAATTTAATGAAAGTTACAATCTCGCGTCCGTCTTTCACGGCAAAACGGAGCGACGAACTGCCGTGATTTTTTAAGTGAAAATAGATGAAGAGTGACATAGGCTACTTTTTGTCTTTTTCACACGCGACCGAATCTGCAGGCAAAAGATTATGAACTAACAATCACAAAGATATGGTATCATTTGATGCCTTGTCCAGTTATAAATACACACTCAATACAATATTTTCCACACCTTTATGGTTACAGCTGAATTTGGAGGACTAGAATGGTCACATGACGAAACTTCGTTAGTGTATGTTGCTGAGAAAAAGATGCCCAAATGCGAGTCTTATGTGAAGAGGAAGGATGACAAACCTAAGAATGACGGTAGTGGCGAAACAGCACCTAAAAGGGTTAGTAATATTTATAAACGCAATGTGAAGAATTATTTAAAAACAAAGAAACACTTATATGGCTTCTTAGGACACAAGTCTGTTTGACCCCTGGCTATATTTTTATTTTCTTTTTGACCTCTAGTTAGTGACCCTGACTGCTATCAGGGTTGCTGACCACTAGAACGGGCCAATCAAAACATGTGGCCAGGATGTGGTAAAAACGGCATTCCAATATGATTAAATGATAAAACATTAGTTAAGTATAAATGCTTCATACAACGACGCAGGCCGCCGGTGAATGATTAAATAGTCTAGCCGTTTAGGTTTTATCTACGGAAAAATCGCTAGTAAATTTGGAACTACGACAAGTGATGTGTCACCGTAAGAAGCCTAATGTCTCTGCAAACACTACCTACGAAAAAACATTAGTCATACAATAAGAACAAGAATAGCCAATTAGATGATAAAAATCGAGATTTTTAGTTTCAAGTCCTTTTTGATATTCCAGGGCGAAGAGTATGTTTACCGCCAAGACTGGGGTGAGCAGCTGGTTGGCAAGCACTTCTCCGTCGTGGTGGTGTTCAAGCTCGCCGACGAGAGCCTCACTGTGCTGGACGGGATACCGGACACCATGTGTCCCGGACAGGTTTGTGCGAGAAACTCCTAGTGTCATCGTCATCTCCCTAGCCTTTTCCCAACTGTGTTGGGGTCGGCATCCTAACCGCATTCAGCTGGATACCCGTGTTTTACGCGGAGCGACTGCCTATCAGACCTCCACAACCCAGTAACTGGGCGACACGATATCTCTTAGAAACGGAGGAACTCCTAGTGTCTGGGTAATAATTTACCACACTTATAGATCGTAAGCATCTGTGGCGACATCTATCGAACACGTGAACTACAACTGACATCCTACATCGCGAAATAAGAGTTTTCAACGACATTAGCATTATGTGCTAATGTCGCCGAAACCTCTTATATCGGAGGATCCTTCCTTTGCAATAGAGGATGTGGGACTTTACACTCTAGGAACATAGTTTAAACTGCTTCTATTGAACCTACATTTTTGATAAACTTTTGTCTTATTAAAGATTTGATCTGTTTTATCTTTACTACCGTATTTTACAGTCCACAAACTAGATAAGTATTCGAGGTCGTCAGATATAATTTGAGTTTTTTTGAACGCAGAGAACATGAAATACATGTATACTAATGAAATTTAAAATTTATTAAAGAACGTATTATTTTCTATTTCAAAGTTAAAAAAACCGGCTAAGTGTGAGTCGGACTCGCGAACCGAGGGTTCCGTTCAAATATCTATCGGTTAACGATTTATGACGTATTAAAAAAAACTACTTACCTAATCTCGTTCAAGCCAAAGGGTTCCATTTTGCCATCTGGCTAAAATCTGTTCATTTATATCTGTCTTGTTGATTCTTAACATATTTTGCATACTTATCTATTTGTTGACTGCTCAGTGTTCACACATGTATTTTTCGTCCCAGGTTCGTTTCTCCCCGGATGGCAACAGCGTTATTGGCGTGGTGTGGGAGACTGAGCCGCGCCGACTGGGTCTCATATTTTGCACCAATCGCCTTAGTTATATCTTCGAATGTAGTCTGGCTGGAGATTTTAGTGAGTTTCTTTTAAATGTTCTTCTATATTAAGCAAGCTGGTAGCCTGATGTTAATGTCACCATCGTATAAATTCATCTGGAATACCAGTGGCCCCCCAAATGCGTTTCTTAGCTTTTGAGTTAACTCTAAAGTGCCTTATAATTTAGATCAAATTTATGAATAACAAAATGTAATGTGTGCCAAATATTGATACCAGAAATATCCTCAGCACAGCATCATGGTTGCTTTTGAAGCAGCGTTGCTGTTTACCAATTTGAAAGGTAAACCAAATTGAAAGGATTGTAGCGCAGGCCACACCGCCAGCTAGCGGGCGGGCGGGCTAGGCGGGCGAACATCGTTTCACCTCTTTACATACTTCGGTTCACACCGCGAGCTACCGACTTACCTAACGAGCTAAGCTAACGAAATATTCGACGATTCCAGCGAAGCTACTCGTTCACCTCGTTGGCGCCCCCGCGCTTCGCTAGCTAAGCTCGCCCGCCAGCCCGCTCGCCCGGTTCGTTCGCCCCTCGTCCCAGTTTCATATTTATTTATTTATTTTATTTTATTTTATTTCGAGTAGACTATTCGGCGTCGGCGCTCGTCTTTCAGAAACAACGCTAACCTCTCGCTCTCCCATCCGCGCCCCCCGCTCCGCGCGCTCCGCCCGTCGCTCGTCTGTCCGTAGTTTTCGGTGTGAACCCCATAGTTTCGCCCGCCAATATTTCGCGTAGTTTGTATAGTTTCCTTCGTTCGCTTCGCCCACCCGCCTAGCCCGCCCGCTCGCTAGCTGGCGGTGTGGCCTGCGCTTTAAGGTGTCGAAATACCGACACATAAAACGTCATCAACATTAAATCATTTATTCCCATAAAGCTGGGCATTGACGGTCATTTTGGCGCGTCAGTTGAACTGACGTCCATCCAAAATTAACCGTGAGTGTCGAATCGTCACTCCAGAGTTGGTTGGCCGCCTAAACCATTTGGATTAACGCCACAGTTTTACGACTACACTGACTTGAAAAATGAATGCCCAGCTCTTGACAAAAAAAGGCAAACCAAAAATGAATCTAGTTGACATCATCTTTGTCCCTGTGATGGATGGCGTCGGTGACTTTTTAACATCAGGACCACAATAAACTTTCATATTTAATTGGTCTATCTTTCTTCCTTCAGAATTGTTGAGTAACAAAGGCGACGCCGTCCGATCTCCAAGATTTAACTCCAAAGGAGACCTGGTATGGTTACAACGTAAGGCCGGTGGACCCCACCACGCTTGTCACAAGCTTATGATACAGAGGAAAGGAACTGTAAGTTATTTTTATTAACTAAGGGTGACTTCAGCTAACATGAATCAAAATTTGGAATGTGAAACGTATATAACTAATATACAGGGTGTCCCACGGCTATGCCACATGGAGGGAAAGTACCTTAAATCTTGTAGATAGAACATTTTACTGAAAGAAGACATTATTTGAATTTTAAAAACAATTTAAACTGCATTCATAGATTTTTAAATAATTAAATGGTTGGGCCGGGAATCGAACTTGTTCCTCGAGAAAAAATAATCACCCTGTGGTTTTATTATACCGATCGAAAGGTGTTTTAAAAAGGAATATTTTTTGCTAAATAACATAGTGTCACAAATAAAAGGAAGACCGTGAATTTTAACATTTGATGTAAAATTTTGTTCTGAAAAGTTAAAAGCTTACATTGCCGTAAGGACATACAATTGACAATCATAACTACTTATTACTAATTAATCTACCCACTTGAGTAGTACGCATCATTTTAATAAATACGATTTTTTGGTCTGGTTGTGGTGAAATATTCACCACAACCAGACCAAAAAATCGTCAGGGAACGAAATAATCAAAAGTTGTCACTTTGTATTCAAGAACAGGGACTAGTTTTGAGCATTTGAAAAAAATGACTAATTTTGTATTAAAATGTTAAAATTCATGGTTTTTCTTTTATTTTTGACACTATGTTATTTAGCAAAAAATTATCCTTGTGATGAAGCCTTTAGATCTGTAGGATAAAACTACAGGCTGATTAATTTTCTCGAGTAACAGGTTCGATTCCCGGGTCAACTATGTAATTATTTAAATATCTATGAATGCAGTTTAAAATGTTTTCAAAATTCAAATAATGTTTTCTTTCAGTAAAATGCTCTATCTACAATATTCAAGGTACCTTCCCTCCATGTGGCATTGCCGTTGGACACCCTGTATACGTTTCACATTCCAAATTTTAGCATATAACATAGAATGTTGAATAGTGATGTAACGGATACTTATATTGCCGGATAATTGTCGAATATGACTTGTAAGAATCCCTTGTCAATAAAATACTATGACTATGACTATAGGGTATCGAATATTCTAGGAGCCGGATATTCAGACGAAAATAGTCTTAACTGAGTCAATTGAGGTCAGGTTCAAACTAATGAAATTGACAGATTTCAAACCAGAAGTAGTATTTTAATATATTATATACTAGCTGTCCCCTGCGGTTTCACCCGCATTTTTCATTACTGCTCCGCTCCCGTTGGTCGTAGCGTGATGGTATATAGCCTACAGCATTCCTCGATAAATGGGCTATCTGACACTGAAAGAATTTTTCAAATCGGACCAGTAGTTCCAGAGATTACCCCCTACATACAAACTTACAAATTTTACCTCTTTATAATATTAGTGTAGATTATTCAACTATATTTAAATTTCCGATGTAATATTACAGGATACTCCATCAACCTTGATCGATATTGTCGATACTAGTCAAACTATCCAGTTTGGGCAGGCTACAGAAACTTTCTATGGAGTCTACAGTCAGGCCCTCCCCAGGAGATGTTTTGATGCGACTGGAGACAGACTTATATTCTCTACACCACAGGAGACTGAAGTCCGTTCATATGTATTAAATATAGGTATGTATTTCTTGATTTAAAAGACGTATTTTTAGAAGAACATTGGTGCCGATTCTCTTGTTCACAAACTAAAGTAAATTTAAGTTAGTGCATCTTTCTCTTTTCATTTAATTAAGAAAAGGACAGAAGATAAAATATTAGTTAAGTCCTGTCAAATTTAGACACTCCATAGATAATTTAGACGCGTTTTGAAAACATGACGTCTAAATATACGTCAATTTTCATCAGGCGCTGTCTAATTTGTCAGGATTAAACTAAATTGTATCTTCTGTCCTTTTCTTTTAGAAATGAAAAGAGAAAGATGCATTTAACTTAAAATTAGAATAGTTTGTGACCAAGGGAATCGGCACCATTATTGTGTTACGGAGAGCTTAAAATATGCTTAACCAGATTTAATAGATTGTAAACAAAATTGTACCAGAAATAGAGTTTATTTTGCGAAATTGCGTGCAAATTTAAGCCCGATCCGTCAGGATCGTGTGTGTGGTTTAGGCTGTGCGTTGATAGATCACTATGTCAGTCAGTCAATCACTTTTGAGTTATATTATGTCGAATGTCGATATATGTCGAAACGTGGGCGATTTAGGGAACTTGGACAAGTCCTCATAGACAAATAATAACCGAGTTACATGAATAATGTTTAATACAACTTAAGTCATTATTTAGTAACAAAATATCACAACACCGATTGAACTGGCAGGTTCGGTCGAAGGCATGAAGCATTCTGCCCGCCCGACGTCCTTAAGGAGACATGTCCCCTGTTTGACCCGCAACGTCATGTCATAATGACACAGGACAGAACTGCTTCACCGACTCCCACCCAGGCACCAAGATGCCCTTGTTCATCCACAGACGGCGTTAGCTAATAGGTTCTTATCTTCAATTCCCGACATTTCTATATGTATATATATAAAAGAAAGTCGTGTTAGTTACACATTTTATAACTCAAGAACGGCGGAACCGATTTGACTGAAAATTGGTGGGGAGGTAGCTTAGGACCAGAGGACGGACATACTTACCTGGAGAATACTTTTTATCTTTTTTTGTAACCAAAAATCTGATAAAACGCGGGTGAAACGGCGGGGGACAGTTAGTATTTAGATAGTTAACAGTGACAGCGTCCCACAGGGAGCGGACAGCTGGTGGACATCTCGAACAGAAGTGAGCGCGGCTCCACCAGCGTGCTCGACGTGCGCGGTGACGTCATCCTCGGGACCTGCTCCAGCCTCAAGTGTCCCGGACAGGTGAACTATTTTCTATGTACCTTTATATTATGTGCGTATGTATAGGTAAACACTTATTAACCTCTTGACGACCAACCGACAGCCGTCTGTCAGGGTATCCCATTTCATTATAATCCTTATTTTTATTACTTACATATTACTTTTGTATGAACAAGTTTGGTTATCGTTCTTGGATAAATTTCCTACTACTTGAAAAAATATAATTTTATAATCTATGCTCGTACGTTTTTCCTTTTGGGGTAGTTGTGGAATTTCCGCCGCCATTTTGTTTATTGCGTAATCGCTGAAGGGTGTCACTTATTCACTCGCTGAATAAATATGCAGTGAAAAGTCAGTATTTTCTATTAATAAGGGACTTTGGAAGAAATGCTGGGGAAAAAGAAAATACTTGGGTTGACTGGGTTTGCTTTCAAAAATTATGTCATAATGGTACTTATACATTTTTCACTAGCCGATGGTAAGAAGAACCAAACAAATATTATCCTTCAACATTAAACAAACCTGTCTAAAAATGTACTATCGACAAAATTGAATCATAACCCATTTCGACGACAAATCGTTTGAAGCTGTCAAAATAATAAGACTAAACGTGTGACATTTTTAATACATGTTTACGCGATTGTCGACCTAATAGTATTTGAATGTCTGTAGGAAAATAAGCTTATGGTGGGTCATGATTCCATTTGGTCGATTGTACCTATACGTACAAATATAATTTGTGAATACTTACCTAGGTTTCTTCTGTTTCTGATAGTAAGCCTATTTCAATTTGTTGCAGTTATACGTTGCTCGTCTACCGCCTGCTCAGCGCGAGACAGAGATAGTATGGAAGCGCGTGAGCTCCAACTGTAAAGCGCCTTCCTCCGTCGAAGAATCTGATGTCGTCTACTTTGAGCTAGGAGAGAAACCTAAGGGTAAGATTCTTCTAATATTTTATTGGGATTTAAGGACCTCACGGGTAGGGCATCTCCCCCCATCCCCACCCCATCAGTATAGAAGGTCCCGCACCGCAAGTTAAAAAATCTACAATGTGCTCTTTACTACCTATAATTCATACTTTTTCCCATCATTTACGTATCAACTTTATATAAATAAATAAATTCTTTATTGTCTATAATTTGATAATTTGATTACAAAAACAATTGAACAATAATTTGGGACAGAGAGGTGAGACTAATATATCTTCTACCTCCCAAACTGGGTGTCTTGCCTTCAACTTTGTTCATATATCAACATGAATCGTTTGGTTTAAATGAAGCAAGTATTGCTTATTAGCTTATATGGAACTAGCTGTTCCACGCGGTTTCACCCACGTTACATTAGGTTTTTGGTTACTGCTTCGCTCCCGTGGGACATAGCGTGCGTGATATTATATAGCCTAGGTTTCTCGTTGACAATGTAGCTTTCGAATGGTGAAAGAATTTTTAAAATCGGTCCAATAGTTTTTTAACCCTATTCATTACAATCAAACAAACAAACAAAGTTTTCCTCTTTATAATATTAGTTACTAGCTTCTGCCCGCGGCTTCGCTCGCGTTAGAAAGAGACAAAAAGTAGCATATGTTACTCTCCATCCCTTTAACTATCTCCACTTAAAAAAATCACGTCAATCCGTCGCTCCGTTTTGCCGTGAAAGAAAGACAAACAGACAGACAGACAGACAGACACACTTTCCCATTTATAATATTAGTATGGATATGGAATGTAAGCCATTAAAAGGGGTGCCTTTCTACTAAGTAACTCGGTACCCCTACAACCCAACCATTGCTCAAATTAGTAAAGTAAATTCTAAGTTAGATTTCCAGTAATAATCGCAACAAAACGTCCCCCAGACAATTTCACGGCGATTTACTTCGCCCCTGCGGTACAGGACAGGAAGCTACCTCTGATCGTGTGGCCGCACGGAGGACCGCACGGCAACTTTGTCAACGCGTTCATACTCGAGGCAGCGTTGTTCAACATGATGGGTAAGCTTTAACTGTATTTTAAAAACAGGAATAGTTTATAGGAGTAATTTCAAGTACAGCTACGGATTAGAATTAGGGTAATTTAATTGGAAAAAATATTTAATTTTTTTAATTCGATAGCATTTAATCAAAGACTCTTGAGAAAGAGAAATCTTAAGTGGTCACCAGCCACTTATCCTAAACACATCTGTAATACCAGAGACAAAGATTACAATTCAATTATAAAAATGAAAACATTAACAAACGCATTAAAAATAGCACAGAAATATGATTGCTAAATTCACATGCCACATGTCAACCCAAATCTAGATATTTGGGTTGCCTATTTTTCAGTTTCGCGATCTATCGCCACAGTAGCTTATTAGCTACAATTATTGTTCACAATAAGCTTGATAGCCCTGTCAATTATAGATCGACTCCAGAATTAATATTGCCAGTTTCAAGAACTATGTTATTTACTCTTTACTATTGTTACGTAGGTAGGTATAGGTGACGTAAGTGTCGATTGTTCCGGGCACATTTACTAGAAAATTCGGGAAAGTTCCACGACGTTCTAGAACGTTCGATGGAGTTCCGAGGGGTCATTCGAGAAACTTCCAGATCATCGTCGATCATTCGCGATGTTACTGGAATGTTCTCGAATGCACCTGGGTACCTCGGGTTGTCGAACTTTCTAGAAAATGTGACCGGAGATATAATAATAATAATAATAATAATAATAATAATCTTTATTCATGCAAATAAGACAACCATACAAATGAACTTAATAATAAACTTAGGTTATACAGAGAAATGTTTGAAGATAATTTTGACAACAAAATATGGGCTGTAAAACAGTAAAAATGGTTTTGGTTGCCCTTGAATTGATTCTCCCTATCCCCTCGTACTAGTATAAAACTGTATCACGAGCGGATAGTATTCCTCAATCTTAGAACAACAGATTCCCACAAGGTTCCCGTTTACAGAGTTCTCAAAAAAAGGAAAAAGCAGATTCATATAGGTACATTCTTATAAAGATGAAAATTATGGAACAGTTATATTAATTAGGTTACATGATAGGATTTGTCTGTGTTGTATTGTGTTGTATTGTGTCGTGTTGTATTTTGGTGTATTACATGTTTATGTATGTTTCTGTATCATAAGTGGAGTTATGTGCTTTATTATTAATGTGCCTTTTTTATACTTGATTTGTAAGTAGGTTTTCAGTGCTGTTGTAATCTAATGTCTTCAGATATTTTTCTAAAGTTTTTTTGCATGTGTGGCTGTCAAGGTTTTTTAGTTTAAGATCTTTACTTATT
Organism: Athetis lepigone; assembly: GCA_033675125.1. NCBI lineage: Eukaryota > Metazoa > Arthropoda > Insecta > Lepidoptera > Noctuidae > Athetis > Athetis lepigone. The sequence goes on from CM066236.1 coordinate 18,679,324, forward strand.
TTATTGTAGAGGCTAGGTCCGAGATAATTGTGAAATTTGTGTGCAAAAGATGTTCTATATTTAGGTACATTATAGACTATATCTAATCGTCTTCTTTTTGCAAAGTGCGGTTTTACTTTATGTTGTGCCATGATCTCTAGTTTAATAAATAATTTACGCACAGTAAGGACTCCCAGTTCTGAGTAAAGTAAGTGCGTTGGATAAGCGTAATTTTTGCGTGAAATAACTTTAAGTATCATGCGTTGGGCTCGTTCGACAAGCAACATGGTGGTTTTTGAAGTTCCTCCCAAACATTAATGCCGTATGTCAGTATAGACTGACATAGTGCTAAATAAATTTTCATTAGTAGCTGAGAGTCACATGCATTTCTAATAGTTTTAAAAATATAAATTAACTTTTTTGTGCGATTACTGACTTTCATAAGGTGTTCTTTCCAGTTTAGATTTTGGTCAACTATCACTCCGAGATATCTTATTGAATTAGTTCTGGTGATTGGGTTACAGTGACAGGTACTTGGACTGCAGCACGTATGAGTTTGAATTATTATTGAATTAGGAGGAGGTTGAGTTCTGTCGTTAATTGTGAATGTCATACATTTGGTTTTGTCAAGATTAAGTGTCAACAAATGATTATCCAACCATGAGGTTACCAAAGCGAAACCTTCATTTGCTGCTTCTGTTACATCTTCCCACGTGTTGGAGCTAAACAATAGTACGGTGTCATCTGCAAAAGTTATTATTTGACCATTTCGTAAAGGCAGATTGCAGAGGTCATTAATATATATTAGGAACAACGTGGGTCCCATGATACTGCCTTGAGGTACTCCGTATGTAATATTTTCCTCTTGGCTAACCCTGTTATCAATTTTTATAACCTGTTTTCGGTTTGTCAAGTAGTCCTGGAAAAGTTGAAGAGGTATTCCTCGAATTCCTAAGGTCTCAAGTTTGTTCAGGAGAATGGGTACAGAAACAGTGTCGAACGCCTTAGCTAAGTCTAGGAATATACCCAGAGGCTTTTGTCCTCTATCCATATTTTCGACTATATATGAGGTTAGTTTGCCAAGAGCGTCGGCGGTGGATATTTTTTCCCTGAATCCAAACTGGTTACTCGAGAGAAGGTTATGAGTTTCTAGGAAATGTTTTAGTCTCTTATTTAATAGCTTTTCTAAAATTTTTGAAAAACAGGGAAGTAAAGAGATAGGTCTGTAGTTCGACACCAAGGTTTTATCTCCTGCTTTATATATAGGAACAGTGACTGACTTTTTAAAGCGTTTGGGAAGACTCCTTTTGAAAAGGAAGCATTACATATTTGTGTTAGTGGTGCAGTAAGGCAATCCACTGCTCTCTTAATAAAACACATAGAGATACCATCCCATCCCGCGGAATTCTTGGATTTTAGGTTGATTATTAGTTCCCTAATTTCAGATTGATCTGTTGGGAGGAGTAAGAAAGAGTTCAGGGGTCCGCTACTCGTTTTGGTTTTGGTCTACAACAATTACTCAGATTGTTTTCATTTGTAAGGGTTCTGGACAATATGCAATTTGCCAAGTCACTGCCGACTTTGACAAAATACCTATTTATGCTGTTCAGCGCATCAATCGGTGTGGAAGAAGTAGAAAGAAGCTCTGTTGGTATTTTTGAGTAGCTATTTAAATTTGCCATTTCTTTAACCAATCCCCATTGTTTTTTTGCATTGTATCTAGATTTAGCAAATTCTGATCTAAAGTATTTGTTTTTAAGGTCTTTTAATAAGTTGTTACAAGTATTTCGGTATCGTTTGTAAGTTATAGTGAGAGTTGTATTTTCTGGATCCTTTCTTAGTTTTTGGTGAAGTTGATCACGATTTCGCATACATCTACGCAGACCTGGAGTAATCCAAGGCTTGATAATTAATTGTCGCCTAGGCTGCTTGACAGAGTGTGTGTGATTCGAAAGGATGTCTCTGATGGTATATAAAAAGATATTCGTCATTGTATTTGGGTCATCATTATAAAATTTTTCTTCCCAGTTAATTTGTATTAGGTCTTTAATAGCAGAATCGTAGTCAGTTTTTGTTAGAACAGGATTTTTCTTAGGTCTATTTTTCATTTTTAAGGGCAGTGATATCATGACACTAAAGTGGTCAGTTAGTGTTGAACTACAAACTATAGTCAGAGGTTTTAGTTTTGTTTTGACGAAACAGTGATCAAGACAATTTGATTCTCTAGTCGGCAGAGTGTGCGTGTTAAGAAGGCCGTGAGATGCTAGCAGATTCAGATATTCTGTATGTTTATGGTTAAGTTGATCAGAGTTAATATTAATATTTAAATCACCCATTAAGACTATATTTTGGTAGTGGGTAATACTGGACAAGATCTTATCTAGGGACTGTAAAAAGGGATCGAGGTTTTTGAATGCCGGTGGTCTATACAAGGACACAATAGCTAAATCAGTGTTGATTGTTGTCACAAGGCAGTTTACTTCTTGACAATTCTTTGGTTCAAAGACATTCGCTTGGATGCTGTCTTTTAAGTATAATACAATACCGTCATTTTGATTGAGATGGAATTTAGTGCTGTGTGCTGTGTAATTTACCATTTCAGGTATAATCGAATTTTCGGATAGCCAAGATTCGGTAAGCATAATTAGATCGTAATCGATGTCTAGTCTCTTTAGGAGAACAGCAAGCCCTTCGTAGTTACAGTTTAGACTTCTGACATTTTGATTTAAGACTGAAAAACTATTTGCAACTGTGTTAAAGGCAGCTTTGCATTGTTCCGGCATGTCAATAGCTATAGCATCGCCGACACTGACATCGACGTCAATGTCATTTGCGATATCTTGTATATCAACCATAATTTTTGTAATTAAAAATAGAAGTTGAACTAATAGCAATGGTATAGCAGAGACAACTTGCCAGAACGTCAGAAGCCGCGTTAGCTGTTTTGAAAGCACATAATGGGAGGCATGAGAGTGTTTTGTGTTTTAGTAAGAGTAGTGTCGATGTGTGTAAAGTGTGAATAGTAGCATAGTAAAGATAACAGAAATACTTAATAACTAACAATATGAGCAAATACACAAATTTTGAATGAATATTAATCATGCAAACAACAAGTATAAAGTAACATTGATACATGACTGCTGGATAACAATTGCATAATATAAAGATACACTCAGCTAGTCATTTGGTTTGATGTAGGCGATCTATGTCAGACTCGCTTTTAATAAGGATCTGCTTTTCACCCTCACTTTTCTTAAGATATATTTTACCAAGAGAGGTCCAACAGAACAAGTAGTTATTTTCTTTGGCGAATTTTCTAGCAAGGTAGAAGAGTTGCTGAGCTTTAGGTGTTAGACGCTCGGATAGGAATACTGGTTTAGGAGGGCCATCCAGTTTTAAATGTGATGTATTTAACTTACTTTCCTTATTTACCTTATTATAGTTTCGTGCACTTTTAATGAAGTCGCCTTTAATATGCATGTTGGAGAAATCTACTATTATTGGTGACACGCCCTCTTTCCTGTTCAGCCGGAATAAGTCTTTAATTTCGTGCTGTTGGATGGATACACCTAAAACCGTGGCCGTTTCTGAGACGATTCTGAGTAGGTCTTCCTTAGACTCTCCAGGGGATTGCGAAATATTTCTTATTTCAATTTTAGAAAGGCATGACATCCTCTCTAAGTTCTCAATCCGATCTTCAAGCTGAATAATATAGTTAAGGTCCTTTTTTCTCTCAGATTCCAATAGTTCGGTTTTAATGACAATATCCTCATACTGCTTAGTTAGAGTAGTCAATTTGTCTTTTATTTCAGCGTTCTGTGTAATAATCTCCTTTATTGTGTTCTGAAGAGTCTCTAACTTGCTGTCCATTTGAGATGTATGGGATTTCAACATATCACGGATCTCGTTCATAAAGGAAGAATAGTCATCATCACGTTTGCGCTTGCGGGTAGTTATATGTTCGTTTTCAGGAACAGCCGGTGTGGGTGCAGGTTTTTTAATAAGGGTCTGAGTATTAGTGCAAGTGCTTGATTCAGCTTCTGACTCTGAGAGAGTGGGTGTGTTTGGAGGAGTGCGCTTAAGCGGCATGTTTTATTAACCCCTTTTTATTAATACCAAGCCAGCAAAGCAGAAAATAAGCTGTTAATATTAAGCTCTTAATATTCGTGAAAGCAGCCAAAGGCAGGGAGCTGATTTTTGTGTAAAAATAAAAACAAAAACACAAATTTAAAAAAGCAAAAAGAATCGCTGCTACTCGGTCTCGAACTCACTCTCCGTTGCTCGTGATCCGAACGAAGTCTTAACTTGCCACGATGCCTTACGAATATGTGGCGAAAATAGCCGATGTAATCCACAGGTGGGAGTTTAGGTCCAGACAAGCGGTGTTGGCGTTTGTAACCATATATGGTAGCGTTTTGTGTCGCCGTACGTTGTCTGACTCACCGTCAACCGACGAGTTGGAGCGAAGCAGCTTGGTGACTCACTCGTTGTACACTTTCGACGATGATGATTTGCAGATATTTTCTGAGTTTTATTTGTTTACTTGTGTCAGTTAATTTATTGTGATGATAACAAACACAGTTTCTAAGTATTTACTGAGACTATAACAACAGTGAAATAGTAATGGAATTATATAAATATGGTATGTTACTTCAATTGACACGGAGGAACTTTGTGCACGTCAGGTACGTGTGCTCGCGCGCAGAGGAATGAAAAAATATAAATAGCGGACGTGTCGGCACGGGACTCAGTTCAGTTTTGGAAACGAAACGGTGAACATCGCCGCGAAGCGGAACTACGACTGCGATACGAAGTGTATTTTGTGTTGTGTTAGTGAAGTGTTTTTGTGTTTGTAAATTATAATAAAGTGATTGTGTTTTTTTTTCGTGTAAAACTGTAATTTTTATTTATCCCGAACCCCAGCTCGTAACAAATTGGTGTCAGAAGTGAGGGATAAATTATGCCGGTTTTACCGAAGGACGACACGGAAGGAATCCGTACGAGGAGCCAACGCCAGCAGGAGGTGGACCAGAGGCGATTTGACCCCACCTTGGAGCACGTACCGGGTGGCAGCCAGCCGACAACGGAACCAGCGTCAGCTCAGGTATCTGGTGCTTCTGCATCATCGACCACCATGGACCTTTCTGCTCTGATGGTACTGCTGCAGGAACAGGCCCGCCAACAGCAAGAGCAAGCCCGCCGTTTGGAAGAACAGCTCCAGCGGGACAAGGAAGAGCAGACTCGCCGACAGGAGGAACAGATCCTCCTCATCAAGGACTTGCACGCAACGTTTGGCAAAGACATCGGAGCCGTAAAGGAGAAGGTTGAGCTGCATGAGAACCGAATCTCCGAGGCAGAGAACCGTATCTCCGGAACCGAAATAAAGATTGCTGACATCCAGAAAGCTTTGGGATGTCTCAAGTCTGGAGGTGAATTTGCGGCTCCTGTTGTTGCTGCATCATCGGTGCGTGGGTTTAAAGCGCCACCCTTCGACGGAACATCTTCGTGGTCTGCGTACAAGCTTCAATTTGAAGCTGTAAGGGAGGCAAATGGGTGGACAGATGCGCAAGCGAAGACCGCACTCACTTTGGGCCTCCGTGACCAGGCTTTAACAGTTTTAGAGGCACTCGGCAATAATGTCTCGTATGAGCAGTTGATTGAAGCCTTAGAGTCTCGGTACGGGGACGCTCATCTGGAGCACGTCTTTCGTGCTCAGTTAAAGGATCGCGTGCAGCGCAGCGGTGAAAACCTGCAGCAGTGGGCTCTGGAGGTGGAGATACTGGTTCGAAAGGCATATCGGTCTGCGCCTGAGCTCATCAACGTAAATTTGGTGCAAGCGTTCGTCGATGGCATACGGAATTTTGAAGTCAAGGTTGCTGTGAGACTTGGGCACCATGAGACGTTGAGAAGTGCCTTGGCCCATGCCTTGGAAGTAGAGGCAGTAAGGCATGATCATCGTGCCCACCGTATTAGCGAGGTTGCGGCATCACCTGTGCGTGACCGTTTGAGGTACAGTCCCACGTGTTACAATTGTGGAGAGAAGGGTCACATTAGATCGAGTTGCCCTAAGCGACGTGATGCCAACAAAGACCTGTCCTGGAGAAGGAGGGCAGTTAATTTCACCGCCCAGAAGCAAGAACGACAAGAGATGCCTGTCGCAGGTGGAGTGCGAGAGATTGCGCGCCGTGGTAGAGAGGTACAAAGACGAAGACCAGACGTAGAGGCAGCGGATCTGGGCGAGGAACTGGCTGGAAGCGTATGTGTTCAGTGTGAAGCTAGTGCTGGACGATGCCGTAGACAAGAGGACAACGAGGAGAGAATGCAACAATGCGATCAAGTGGCTCGACAACAGCAGCTTGGTGGAACAGGAGGAGTACGGGCACACGTTGAAGGAGCTGCAGCTCGTGAACACTCCCGTCATAGGCAAGAAGTTGGGGAAGCAGTTCCTGTCAGGATGTTAAGAACAGACCTGAGTGACGAGCGGAAGGAAACCCCACAGTATGCCACACAGTCAGGTCTGCAGATGCCTGAGAGGACGGAAACTCGCTATGACCGGAAGAGCGGATTTGATGAAGGTTCTCTGGTGTGGTTGCATAACCCAGTGCGTAGCAAACGGAAGTCGTCTAAACTACAGGCAAAATGGGATGGACCATACCGAGTAGTGACCAAGATCAACGACGTCACCTACTGGATACGGAAGAGTACGAGAACTGCGCCTAAAATTGTTCACGTAGATCTGCTGGCACGATACTACGGGAATAATGATGCTCGGGACGAGCATGTCTTAGGAGGGGGCAGTGTTACGTAGGTAGGTATAGGTGACGTAAGTGTCGATTGTTCCGGGCACATTTACTAGAAAATTCGGGAAAGTTCCACGACGTTCTAGAACGTTCGATGGAGTTCCGAGGGGTCATTCGAGAAACTTCCAGATCATCGTCGATCATTCGCGATGTTACTGGAATGTTCTCGAATGCACCTGGGTACCTCGGGTTGTCGAACTTTCTAGAAAATGTGACCGGAGATATAAATAGCGGACGTGTCGGCACGGGACTCAGTTCAGTTTTGGAAACGAAACGGTGAACATCGCCGCGAAGCGGAACTACGACTGCGATACGAAGTGTATTTTGTGTTGTGTTAGTGAAGTGTTTTTGTGTTTGTAAATTATAATAAAGTGATTGTGTTTTTTTTTCGTGTAAAACTGTAATTTTTATTTATCCCGAACCCCAGCTCGTAACACTATCATTACAAACAAGATCGAAAAAGTAGTCAGAAACAAACAAAATTTCAGGGTTCGCGTGCATGCAAATCAACTTCCGCGGCTCGACTGGCGCGGGACAGAACTCTTTAGCCTCCATACTGAGCCGCATTGGTGACATAGACGTCAAAAATTGTAAGACGGCCACAGACTATGCGATAGAGAACTATCCCATAGACAGGAGCAAAGTGTTTTTAACTGGAGGGTCGCACGGCGGGTTCTTGGTGACACATTTGAGTGGACAGTATCCGGATACGTATGCCGCTGTGGTCACCCGAAACCCGGTTGTAGATGTCGCTAGTATGTTGGGCACCACGGATATTGCTGATTGGTGAGTTTATTTGCTATTTATATTCTGTGGCGGCTTTTTTAAAAGTGCATGTATGCTTGTGTATGTTTGTAACAGCGCTCGCGAAAAGGTTATAGTTATAAGCGGTAACTGAACGTTAAAAAAGATCGGCGAATTGAAAACCTACTCCTTTATTAAATCGGTTAAAAAATTATCGCAGTGTTACTAAAAATGTATTATTATTTATTTTTTGTTTCTGATTACTTTATGGTCGATACCTTACACTCATAGATACACTTGACAACACCCATGACGTCAATTTCCAACTACCCTACTTAGAAAAAAGGTTTCTCTCTAGGTTTCGCTTCAGCAAGAATAAACTTCCGAGGTTCAACTGGCCATGGAGACAAAAAACTCCGATCCCTCATATCCCATGTAGGCCAATACGACGTACAAGACTGCTATCTCACTCTAACCACTTTGTTAGAAAGAGATGCAAGATTATGTGCAAATGAGGTCTTTCTCTATGGAGGAAGTTATGGCGGGCTGGTTGTAGCCCATATGGCTGGATTATACCCTGATATGTTCAAAGCTATGGTGATGAGGAATCCATTGATAGACCTAGCTACGAAAGGTCATTATGCTGATAATTCTGATGGGTGAGTTTTATAGTGGGTATTTTTGAGTGCAAGGTTTTGAGTATTGTATTTATAATGTTCAGTTACCGCTTGTAATTAATATTTTTGGAGTAGGGCATGGCATTGATGTTTTTTTTTGCTTGATTTAATATTTGTACTAACACACGTTATTATTTTTATAATATTGGAAAATGAGTGTTTTTATGTCACTAACTTTAAGGAAAATGTTAAACAAATATTTTTTGTGTTACATTGCGGTTTTTTGTAATCAGGCAAAAAGATCCCCCATTTTATCGACGTTAAACAAGAACCACCGCTACTTAAAATATATATTGCAAATGAAATAGCGTTCAATTTAAAATCTGTCAAGCTCCGAACAATAAAACTTTTAAATTGTGTTGGTTAGTAATGTTTAAGAACATTACTGTTTTGCTATTCTCCGTATCTATCTTAACTAGAATTATCTAGTTCTGCATACTGAATAGCAAGATCAATAGATGTAACTTAGCACATTCTTTGACTAAGCACTATACCTGTCACTGTTACACAACTGTCAACCGTTAAATGCACGATAGAGACAGATACGTGCCAAGTAACGATTATTAATCTCGCCATAAAATTGTTTAGTCCTAGCACTCGCTGAGCAAAGTTTATTTATCCCAGGTGTGCAGTCGAAGCAGGTTTCGAGTTCACAGAACAAGGTCCCCTAAGTGAGGAGCACCTCCTGGCTATGAGACGAGCGTCCCCCATCGCGCACGTACACAAGGTGAAGGCCCCCACAGCGCTCATGTTGGGCCTGGGGGACCTACGCGTGCCGCACTTCCAGGGTCTCGACTATTCTAGAAGATTGAAGGCTAATGGAGTGCCTACCAAGTAAGTTACTGATAGAATAAACCCTGTCTGTAAAGTCTCCTGCTTGTGAACCTATGATTTGAACGATCAACTAGTTTCCACTGACTGATTAGGTTACAAACTAGATGCCAACAAGATCTACAAGATCCATAAAGGGGAGGTCATAGGGGGTCGTGACTCTTATGTTGATCAATGATAATTTTATAATCGAAAATCCTAATAGATTGGTCCCAAATTCTCAGAGTTATGTAATTACCCTGATTTGAAGGCTGAATTTGCCCTTTATTAGATCCAAACTGGGAAAGGAATGTCGGATAACCCTGATAATGTAGATTTTTTTTAAGTTCCTGGAACGTTCGCGTTCTTTAAACTTATTCCGAATTAAATCAATATTCCGATTATAACGATATATCCTTTTTCCCAGAGTATACATGTACGAAGACAATCACTCGCTGTCCTCCCTACCCGCTGAGATGGACAACCTCATCAATGGCGTCAGCTGGTTCATGCAGCATCTCGGAGACACCACCAATCGTACCGACAGCTCTTGACAAGCTTTCAGGAATATTTTCTAAGCCCATCTGTAAACACGTCTAAATGCTAAAGTTAGTGCCTTTTTATCCGGGTACCCTGTAACCGGAACGTGTAAATAAGGCACCTAGGGTCCATTCAAGTGGTACGTCAAACGAATTACATTATTGTCACCGGTGGACACATTTTTGGGATCCCTTCCTGGATGTTACGTCACGAACGACAATTTTATACCGGAAACTGAAACTTTAGCTTTAGTTCCATGTTTTTTTTAATAAATTAAATCAAATTAAGCTGTTTAAACCAAACAGGGATTTTTAATTGTTTGAGGTTGTATTTATATTTTAGATGTGACGTCATGGAGCTTAAACCTGATCCCCTCCTAGTCACATAATGGTGCCGATTCTCTAGTGCACAAACTAACGTAAATTTAAGTTAAGTGCATCTTTCTCTTTCCATTTCTTAAAGAAAAGGACAGAAGATACATTTTAGTTTAATTCTGTCAAATTAGACGCGATGTTTTTAAAATGCGTCTAAATTATCTATGGAGTGTCTAAATTTGACAGTACTTAACTAATATTTGATCTTCTGTCCTTTTCTTAATTAAACGGAAAGAGAAAGATGCACAACTTAAATTTACGTTAGTTTGTGCACAGGAGAATCGGCACCAATGTCAAACTTCGTTTACGTTATTTACGGATGGCCTCTTACACGTAAATCGTTTATTTTTACGTTCAATATTTTTTTTTACTGTAATAATAACCAATATGGCGGCTCCTTAAGAATCGCCCGGTGCAAGGTTTCTGTGTTTTATAGGTCAAATTAATTTTAATCTGTAAAATAAGATTTATAAGAAATATCGTTGAGCAAGAAGTACTGAAACTAAACGTTATTGTAGAACATTTATCGAGTTTGTACAGTCTCGATTATGGTACGGTCAGGAACAAAATTCGCTTAGGATTTTTGGCCATAAATTATAAAGTATTTTAAAAGATAGGAAATGGATACAAAAGTAAAGATATTATAAATTCTTAGTTAACCAAAATACTGAAAACATTGCTTCGTTTAAAATTGTGTCTATTTAAGCAATGAGTTAATCGAGTTAGGGCTGATTTTTCAATCGCCAGATAAGTTTTATCTGAAGAGTGTGTTGACGTTTTGTTTGACAGCTTTTGTATAGAAAATATGTCAAACTGTCATATTTATTCCTCAGATAGAAGTTAACTGATGATTGAAAAATCAGTCCTTAATAGACATATGTAAGTGAATGTGTTAATCGAGTTTTGTTTCTGACGGCACCTAATTTTTAAAAAGATTTTTTAATATAAAATGTGTATTTTTTATAATAACCTAAGATGCCAATAAATAAGAAAACTTTTATTGTATTTTTTATTTAATAATTCTGTATATAGACTCAGAATCTCGACAAACGGCAAAATAAATGCGAATGGGCGATATGAATATTTGATTTAAAAAAAATGCGCGATACAATTTTGCTTGTCCGATTTGCTGTTTAATCGAAATTCTTAGCATTGGGAAACAAGTTCTAAAAAACTTGCCATTAAAATACATAAATACGTCTATCACATATCAAGTGCGCGACAAGAGCCAATATTATCGTAAAGGGTGGACGTAAAACTAAGGGTTGGTAGCAAATGGCAGGTACGGTAAAACAAAGTGCCAATAAAAACTACAATAACATAGCAAGGTAACTAATCACCAGAAAGATTGGGTCAAAAATATCAGTAGGTTAAAACACAAAAACCCTCCAGATAAAATAAACTCTTCCTGCTGTGTCTGTCTGTTCGCCATACACTCAGAAATTACTGAATCGATTTTCATACCGTTATTTTTCAGTAAGTAGAGGAATATGTAAGTATTACTTATAACGTAGAGAGAAACCGATAATAGATGACGACATAATTGAAAAAAAAAATGGCATTCTGTGGAGTCCGTCCGTTAGACCGTCCAAAAATAATGGACACATATTATTTGCTTCACTAAATAAATAAAAAAAATCCATAAAATCCACGCACTGTATCGTCGTCATTTTTCGTTTACATGAAAAAAAGAAAAAAATACATGTACAAATTTTTTTGATAATCTAATTGACGGACTAAATACTTTTGTCGTTTCACCTCACAGAGTAGTCGTCGTCGCAGCACAGAGCCCTCCATTCTCAAACAAAGCATTCTGCGTAGCGACTTTGACTCTCACTTTACCGGCTTTTTGACCCCAGACAGACGCAAAAGAGGGGTGTTATAAGTTTGAGTGCTATGTGTGTAACTGTTTGTGGCACCGTAGCTATTAAACGAAAGTAGTTGATCTAGTAATGGTTCATAGACATGATTCACCAAAATAGATTTAGCCATTTTGAAGTAAACTCTTTTATTAGCTGCAGTTGCGATCTTAATAATTTCAGGACAGGTTTTTTTTAATAATTTGCCCTTGTAATTTTACATTTTATTTACTTACATTCCTCAAGTTTAAAAAAATTACCACCTGTACAGTTCTACTTCTATGTGTAAATACAGTTACACTTCTGTTATAACTCTACAGTGGCATTACCTCCCCTACCGTAACGAGACAGGTGGACACCATGTGTCGTGAACTAAGTCCACATGTTCGGACATGTGACGTAATTAATTAGTACTAAGTGCTACCTAAGTGTTCTACACTTATGTTAATGATAATAGTTCAATCGTTTATGGGAAATAAGTCTTGTTAATATTAGGTACGTTTGAGTGTACTTCTGCTGCCTGCTAAAGTACCCTTGATTTGTTAAGTGGTCTGAATCGACCCTAAGGTCTTCAACGGCCTGCAATGAGTCTTTGTCAGCAAAAAATAAAAAAATACTGGTTGAAAGCTATTTTACGGCCAAGTGGGAAAGGCCATGATATATTATTATGTCCTACTTTACTTCCTCAACTAGTATTTATTTGATAAGTATCTAATTGGCTATGTTCTAAGTTTAAGACTAATTTCGAAAATCCAAGCAATCGACCGAAGCTTTGTTTCACTGATTATATTTACTTCTAACGGCAGTCATAAGCAACAAGTTAAACAACGATTTGTTTTGATTTCTTAGATTACCATAAACAGTTCAAATCGGTACACGAATTTCGTTTTCCATGAAGGGTTGTGTTTGTGTCTGAATTTTATTCACCCTAATTATTTATTTCCACTGTTGCTAATTATTTACCAAACCAGAGACAAGACCGTGACGAGATATAATGTTATTGGTAAAAATAATGTTTTCCCGCTTTTTTTACCCTCCCGGCAGCCATATTGTCAGGTGTAGCCGCCTACCGGAACGCGGCCGTGCCAGTCGCCGAGTCCGCTTCCAAATTCATCCCTTACTATTAAAAATCTAATTGCAATGGGGTTTCAATCGGATGAATAAAAAACTACTCTAGAATGTAAGGCTTTGGGGCGATATTTGAATGTAACCCTTTTTAATTTTTCATTTTGATCACTGACAGCCGCGGCTTCTCAAAATAAAAGAATATAATATTCTGGAAAGTACTGTAAGAAAATTAGGCCAGGGGCAGTAGCGTTTAGTATTTTTTTTAATGCTGCTACATTTTAAATAAACAAAGTTCCTAACTACTTATACACTTTGATAGACTGCAGAAAAATTATTGCTTTTTCGCCAATAGCGACTGCGCCATTCGCTCTCCCATATCTACATAAAGCTGAGTGGCTTATATTCGTTATCCAATGACCAAGTCACAGCTACCATTGGCATTAACATAGACTATTTCTACAGGGTCAATTACAAATCGAGGATTCTAACTTTATTGAAATTACTGAAACCTACAGGTCACAATGACCTTTAACCTCACATATGATTACGTTTTACTAAGCATTATGATTATCGAAGATAAAACAGATACCGATTGAAATTATTAAGTCTCAATAAACATGATATCGTCGTAGAATCACGTTCTATGCTAATGTGATTGACAAAGGTTTACAAAGGTCAAGTACAATGACCTCTTAACCTTTGGTAGTTAATCACAGTAATTGCATGCAATATTACTTATGAGTAATTAGTTGGCTGATAACTTATTGGTTGTTACCTCAGTTGAAACCACATCTTTGGTTACTCCTCCGCTCCCCTATGTCGTAGCGTGATGTTATACAGCCTCCTTCGAAAATGAGCTATCCAGCACTAAAATAATTTTACAATTCGAAACTAAAACTTTTGAATAGCGCGTTCAACCAACGAAACAAACAAAAAAATAACTTATTAGGGACTGTTTTATCTTCGTATTCTAGTTTTATCTTATTAAAGGCTGGTTTAAGTTTCCTTCAGGCATAAAACGAACAAGCCTTTACCCCGACTTGGACAAGAGTATTTAGACCAGTCGTTGACCTTTCAGCAAATGATTCATGTTTCATGCCTAGCGCATTTTATGTTCATTTGGTTTCCTTAGTCGAAGCCAAAGCTTTTATTGCAGTTAAACCATTCACAGGCACTTTTGAATTATCAAAGAATCCTTCTTATTTTATAGGCAAACTAGCTTTCGCCAGCCACGTAATTTATAATAGTTACCGTGGCCCTGGAACATAAGGGGCAATCGAAGGAACATGAGTGGGTTTTAGTCAGTAAGAGTCTGACACGCCCTCCCGCCGCACCCAGGACGGGAGCAGTCATTTGATGATTTCCCACTCACCAAAAAAAAAAAAGCCCTTTGGGGTTAGGATTTCCAAAAACCATTTCTTAGTGAATACTTACTCGTTGCTACTAGTGGATAGTATCTCTATTACCAGCGGTTTGGGGTGTGCGTTAATATATCAACAATTAGTCAGTCAATCGGACAGTTAGAGTTTAGAACAACATATAGACTGCATACGATCACGCTTTGACCCACAAAGGTGGAGCAGTAACCAAGAACCTATCATAACGCGGGTAACTCGGAAACCACCAGATACGGCACCGACACTTTTGTCCTAGATATATCATGCAATGGACGCCTTCCAACTTACAGATTCCAGTTTCCTGTACTATGTATCCTACTTCTCAAGCTAACTGTAAGTACAAAGTTACAAACCCTCAATAAAATAAAATGAGTAAAGTACATTAGTTGATCACTTATCTGTTAACCATATATTTGATCACGTCTAAATAGAAAATAAACGCAAGTGCTGCCCAATGTCACCCCTCGACGGTGTTTACTTTGTCTCGATAATGACTCGGCGAACTATGAAATAGCTGCCCTTGTACCTAATACCTGGAATTACTAGGTAAAAAATATACGTACGCAAGTACGTAGGAGTTCTTATAATTGCATGTTGGCCCTGATTGGGCCTAGCACAGGGACATATCTAATGAGTTCAAGAGTCCTAAAGAACATAGCAGAGCGTTTATTTCAACGCTAGCTGCGATTTCAGCTCATTTTCTTTAGCTTAGTTATCCTATAAAATAGTGTGTCGTGATGGCCCAGTGGATAAGGCGCCCGCCTCTCGTGTAAGAGGTTGTGGGTTCGAATCCGGGCAAGTACCAATGTGACTTTTTTAATTCATATGTACTTTCTAAAGTTTATCTAGACATCACTGACATCCCGTGCCTCGGAAAGCACGTAAAGCCGTTGGTCCCGGTTGTCATTCGTAGAACTTTGACAGTCGTTACTGGTTAGCCAGAAACTATGACCAGTCTAACCAAGAGGTATCGTGTCGCCCAGTTACTGGGTTGTGGAGGTCAGGTAGGCAGTCGCTCTACGTAAAACACCGGTATCCAGCTGAATCCGGTTAGGCTGGCAGCCGACCCCAACACGATTGGGAAAAAGGCTAGGGAGATGATGAGTTATCCCATAAAATTTGCAGTTAAGAGGGAGGAGACTTTAGTCTACTGTCTACTTCTGTTTAATTCAACAATCCACAGAGTGGTCTGAGAAGAAAAGTGATATCATTACGTTTGTATGATATACTAGCTGTTCCTCGCGGTTTCACCTGCGTAACGTTAGGTTTTTGGTTACTGCCTTCGCTCCCGTGGGACATTGCGTGATATTATATAGCCTATAGCACTCAGGAATAATGTAGCTTTCTGCAAGTGAAAAAATTTTAAGAATTGGATCATGAGTTTTAGAGATTACCCCCTACATACAAACTTACAAATTTCTACCTCTTTATAATATTAGTAAAGATATATTTGTATCTGTAAATCTGTAGTATCCTTCATTCATAAGCTTATGGAGTGAACTGTTATATTCATCAAAAATAGGTATTTTGCAATAAAATATTATGTTGGTAAAAGGACAAAAGCCGCTAAACTATAAAACTTTAATTGAAAATGTGAGTGATGTGACGGAAGTACCCGCACAAGCTGGCTCGTGGCGATATGCTTCAGAAATCATCGATCAGGCCCGCACTTGAGGTTCTAATAGACAACACATAATTATATTATTTGTTTGAAAAGTATCCTTGACTCCATTAAAATATGGAAATTTAATGTTGCCTTTTTGCGATTCATTGTTTGTAAAGGCTGGAAGCTAGAACTTCTCTTGAAGTTCACGAATACCAGTGGGAGTGGGCTGGTGCTGACTAGCAGCTCAGTCCGGTCCTGCGTTCGATAACCGTGACTAATTGTCCGGAGCTATCAGCGATGCGGGCCGGCGTTGTCTTGCGGCGGAAAAATATCGATCGCAGCACACACCTGTTCAGAATCGTTCGACGGTGCACACAATGGGGCGCGCACCTGCCCACTAGCTCGCGCGCCGCCGCTCCGCGCGCACACACGCACGAGCCGCCGACACGACACCATGCGCGCGGGGGGGCCGCGCTGACCGCCGCGACGTCACTCCGGCCGCGCCGTCGCCGATCGATTCCCTCCGGACATCTTGGACAACACGGTCCACCACCACCAATTTTCTCAGGTAATCCAATCCCAGTGTCAATCAATTAAATCTCCATCCCCCGCGTTTCATTATTCACATTGCCAAGAAATCGAAGTTCCGATATTAGCTGATTCATGGACTACGTGACTCATCGGTTCATTGTCGCAATATTTTCAGGGCGAGCGATGTAGTTGGCCGCGATGCATATAACGTCAGGCCTGTCTCCGGCGTCCGGCGAGATGCTGGACACGACGTCGCTCAATTTTTATGGAGATGCGGGAGATCAGTACGGGACGACGTACTTCGCCGTGGACCACACGGTCCCGGAGTCATCTCACACCGTCGAGATAGAGTACGTATACGAGCAGCCAGACACATACACTATAAACCAAGAAGATATAGAAACGGATGTGGCCCAAAATGAAACGGTTGTCTCCACAGATCAAAATGATTACTCTAAAAAGATACGCAGCAAACTCAAGCCCAACAAGATGGTCGTAGATGAGGAGCCAGAAGCTGACCTAACCAACTTGACGTGGCTGCAGAATATAACGAATATTATGTCAGTGCCACAGTTTCCGCTACCACCGATGTCCCCGAGTCCTCAAGTGAAGACGCAACCGCAGAACACGAGGCTCCACAAATTTAACCAGACGATAGCGAAGTGCCAGAGAGACTTTACGGAGAACAAGCACGAGTATCGGACGAACAGAGAGAAGAAGCCTCCTTACTCGTACAGCACGCTGATATGTATGGCCATGAGGTACAACAACGACAAGATGACGCTGTCTGCGATATACTCCTGGATCAGAGATAACTTCAAATACTACAGGAACGCTGATCCCACTTGGCAGGTACGTACTATCGCCTCAGTAGGGAAACCTCATGATTTAATAAACGTGTGAACCGCAAACAATGTGATAAGATTACGTCTAATTGGATTTACAAATGGGGAGTCGAGTGTATGATTGATACGTTTTATTAGATATCTTTTTGATTGGCGATTATGTGCAGTTGTAAAAGGGGAAGTGATAGACAACTAAAGTTAAACGTGGAATTTGCCAAGTAGCTATAACATTTTAAAATTTTAATGTTTTTTTCTGTTTTCAGAATTCCATACGGCACAACCTCTCTCTGAACAAAGTGTTTGTGAAAGTGGCTCGATCAAAACATGAGCCAGGGAAAGGGGGCTTTTGGAAACTAGACCTCGCACATTTAGAAGGAACTAAACGAATCTCAAACAGACCTCACAAGAAAAAGAAATCACCAGCAAAAGACAAAACCACAGAAGAAAAAGCTGCAGTCGCTAACATTCCTCAAGTCAATGAAGTTGCCGAAATTTCGAACGAAATAAATCAGGCGGTGACACTGCATTTGCCAGATTTCAATATTGGCAGTATTCAGAGCCTCCCGGATATAGATTTGGAGACGAATATAGGAGCCAATGTGATCGTGGAACCAACAATACCTCCTCCTATAATCCCTGAGGATGATCTATCGTCCCTGCTTTTGAACCCAACGGATTGGGACGATCTGCAACTCGACATGTTGGATAATTATCTGGATTCTTGTTTCAAGTAAGATTTTTGCATTTATCGTTAGTTGGATTCGTTCCGATTCGGTGTTAGTGAGTGTACAGTTTCGTTTTAGGATTAGGCGGTGATCATTATTTATTATGGATTTCAATATTGGAAAAATGACTCTTGGTGTAATTTGTAGTTGTCTGATTTCCAAATAACTGTGTGTACTTTTACGCCTTTATCTCGTGAATTTATTATTAATGGCGCGGAATAAATTAAAAAACTTTTTAATGTTAACAAAAGCCTTACACGTGGGGATGTGGCCTTTTAAAACTACATTATTATGAGACTTAGGTCCGTCCGAATAGTTTTGTAATTATAATGTTAGACAACCAATAAGCTTACGGATAAATAAGTATTTAGTGAGAATATTATAACAGTTTGGGCTGTACAATCAGTTTTATATTTATTTAAATTGTATGATACTTGATAAATAAGTCTAGTCAAAAGGGCTTTTGCGAAAGAATAGGTAAGTATTATAACGTTGAATTTGTTTTATATAAAATTTAGGAACATTTCGTATTTAGGGACACTTATTTTTCACCCTACAACTGCTTTTTAAGAAGTCAATATTTGTTAGTTTACATAATTTTCAATGTGTGTCAAAGTTCTTTTCTTAGTATTGCGGAAACTTGCACAGTGGTAAAAATAATTTAAATATCGGTGAAACTCTGATAATTAATCTTTCCGGATTCAATTGTTAGATACTTACTAAGTAAGCGTGGACTATAAATTGCAAAATTGAATTAATCCGTCCAGAAAAGCGCTTATATTAAAAGTTTAATGTACTGGGTATCTAATATATGGCTTTCTGAAAACCATGTTACCTAAAGAAATTATAATGTATAGAAAAAAAAACATACCGATTTATTGACATGCCCGCATTTAGTGACATCGCATCGTGGTCATAAAAATAATTTTATTTTAGGTTTTCAACAGAACCGTTTATGCACAATTAAGTAACAATTATGGCTCATTTCGGGGTATGAAATACTTCAAAACTACTTGTCTCAAAATTAATAATTTTGCTCAATGGAAGCTCAGGAAATGTCCAACAAATTGGGCTGTTTATTTGAACAAAACAGTATTATTGTATTGGAAGTTATGCACAATTAATTGTAGCAAATATTTTTAATTAAATTATATTTACTAATATAACATAAGTATGTTTTGATTAGAACGCGTGGGTTAGCGATTACTGTAAAGTTGTAAACGATATAATATGAATTTATCTCAGTTTTATATTAAATTAATAAAATACTTATTACTTATAATTACAAAAGGACCAGATAAGGTGACTTCTATATTGTTAATGGATTTAATTTCAAAGTCCAATTTATATTATATCCAATTATATTATAGTAGCTTTTGCCCGCGGCTTCGTCCGCGCGGAATTATAGTTCCCGTTCCCGAGGGATTTCCGGGATGAAAACTCTGAAAATCCTATGTCCTTTCTCGGGTCCCAGGCTAATCTGTACCAAATTTCATTCAAATCGGTTCAGTGGTTTAGGCGTAAAGAAGAGACAGACAGAAAGACAGACTGACAGACAGAGTTACTTTCGCATTTATAATATTAGTAAGTAAAGTAAGTAATAAGTATGGATGGTATGGATTAATAAAATGTATAAAGACAGATCAAATAAGTCCGGAAGAGTATGGCCTACGGTAGTTCGTGCAATTCTATTAAAACTGCTTCTCAACATCGAGATTAGTAATAAAAATAGACGAGTCGTCTATTTTCTGAAAAATATATTGCCGAAATATGTACATGTCAATATTTTTTTTTTTTGGGTATTCCAAGTGAACGTTGGGGGCGGTGTTCTTGTTATAAATACTTACACAGGTATAATAATTAAATACCTACATTATAGAAAGCAAGTCGTTTTAACCTATCAACGACCAAGCGACAGCCGGCTGTCGGGCTGCTATCGTCTTTCTATTGTGTCTCGAATCACGTGTGGTCGAAGGTTTAAGGGGAATTTATATTTTTTTTTTCTAAAATATGCTTTTTCCAGTAATTTGCTAACTCTAACGTTCTAATATACCTAAGCTTATGTAAAAATTGTATACACTACAATGGCAATTACCGCTCAGTATTATGATGTACAAAGTATGAATAAATAAATTTTAGTTAGTAAGAAGTGTGGCAATATTTTATATATTTTTTATTATTTATTATAAATGACTTTAAAGGCATTATCAGATAATCCGTCCAGTATTATGAAAACAGTGAATTGTTTTTAAAGTAATGTTTGCTCACAAAAGATATATTTATATCTATATGTATGTAAAGCAATGTAAAAACTATTTAATGCCTGAAGGTTTATCGGTTTTATTATTTTGATTTAGCAATTTAAATTTTGTAAAAAATGTGCGTTATAAAGCCCGTATAGGCGTATACTTTTTTAAATGTTACAAAAATACAAAATTTAAATAATTTACGGGCAAATGTGTAAAATGTTTGTATGTGAATTTATGTTTGTTTATTTCATTGTAAATGACACAATCATTATGTTTCTCTTTGTGTCGCACGCTGCTAATTAATTGGGATAAGTTCCTATTAAAATGAAAAAACGCGATCATACAAAACTTCTTAATTTAAGTAGGTACTTAAATGTTTTTTGAAATATTTAAATATTAGTCAAAGCCTACGAATGTGTCTCATTTGCACAAAATTAGAAATACGTGGTTTAATATTGTGTAAAACTTAGATTTAAATGTAGAAAAATCTTCCGTCCGTGAGTGTCTTAACTAATAAACGATTTTTTTACCTATAGTCGTCATGATAAAATTGTATTATTATGACGGCATTTAATTTGCCTTTCTAGAAATCCTTTAAATCTTTAAAGATATATATATTTAAAAATAAATAGACATAGGTATTAAATTGGATTATTGATACCTACTTAATATAAAATGAGTGTAATATTAGGTACTGTTGTCATGAAACTCTTGCCCCATGTTTGAAATTTTTAAGAAAACAATGACAGATTTGACGAGAAGAAACCATTTTGGATACGAGGAAAGTGATTCAACTAAGAATAGGAAAGTAAATGAACCTTGACACTTGAATAAAAAATACGCATTACAAAGAAAATATAACTTTTTATATCAATAACATTTTTATTTTTCACTTTTTTAAACAGTGTATTTGTTAAATTTATACTAAAAAAATATGCTAACATTTTTCCGCCCCCCCCCCCCCCCCCCCCCAATATATCATAAAGGTCATTTCTTTTCCTAGTTTAATCACAATATAATGGAAATCTTTGAATAATGAATATTATTCAAAATTGTGTAACTGAGATATTATTGTGTATTTATGTCCAGTCTACTAAACTGGTAATTTATTAATAGTAGGTGTATCTAATTAAAGGAAAGTGAAAAGTAGATGTACTTTAACTTCTGAAATTTGTAATGAAATTGATAAAAAATAAATTAGCGTTTTTGGCAAAAGGCTAATATTGTTAAGTGCCTGCAACATAATATGCTAGTCATTACATTTGTGTTTACGTGTTAGGGATTAGAACAATATAAATGTGAGACGTATATGTATAATTATAATTTATTTTGTATAACTTAATAAATAGTAATCATGTACAATAATTTAATATAATTTCTTGTGGCACAAATATATTGTTCCTATTATAATTAAGTTGAAGTAGGTTCCTTGTTTTTCTACTTCTTACATAATGTGGCTAGTAGTAACTTGTGACCGATAACATAAATCTATGGAGATATAAAAATCGACATTATGTGTGCGCCGCCCTTTGACATAATTAGTTCAAACACCTAACAGCTAATAGATATACAAAGGCGATCGCACCCAAGTTCGGGGGTACGACAAAATAAATAATAAAAAAGAATTTTATAATAATAATTAAAAAAATGTTATCATGAGTAAAACCTGTGTTTATGTATCGGGCACTAATTACTTATTTCCTATTATTATTAATTAAACTTATTTATTATTCCTAGTTGAAACAATTTGACACGATCAATATAAATTAAACCTTTTTTTCATGATCGATGGGTAGTCGACATAAATATTTCAGCCAAATTCGGTAATGTTCTTTTTTTATAATATTAAAACGAATGTGGTATGTAATCACTTGTTGTATGTTATAAACGTAAAATAACTAGAGCTACAATTTACTTTTGTACAACTTAAGAAAACTAGCATTATCACATAGGTCAATTTCCTTAACAGATTGTCTTATAAAATATAATTAAACGTTTTAGAAGTAAAAAAAAAAACTACTCCGACTGTTGTTTAATTTGTTATATGTTATTAAATATTCTTCATTGAATGATAAATGACATACTCTTAAGCTGTTAAAAAGTTCCCTATAGATTTTGTACGGCAATAGCGAACTGTGACGTCACTATTTGACTGCTTAATTGACAAACTTTTTATTGATTACAAAACAATTGAAAGTCTAACTTTACAGTTAACTGACTTATCAAGTTTTCAGTGTTGAAACAAAATGTCATTTTAAGGAACTCATATTTATGTAGGAAATTATTGATGCACCCAATTTTTCTCTAAAAACTTTTTTATTGAATCGTGTCAAATTTTTAATTTGAATATGGTATAAATAAAATATGGTTGTTTTGAAATTGACGCTCAATCATGTAGGTACGCGGTTTCATGTTTAGAAGTGTCCTCAATAAAGTGTTACAATATAATTCATGTATTTTATTATTATACCTATTACTTACATACTGTAAAAAATATTTATATATTTAAACCAATTTATAAAATAAATATTATTTATCGTGTAAGTATATTAGCGATTATCACATGGCGCATAACAGTGGCAGCTTGAAAGTCTTACATATTCTTTTTCCCTGGCTAGTTGGAACTATCTGATGGCACATGAGTAGGCCAAGTGACTACTAGTTGACCCTCGACTACCAGTATTATGGGGACTGAATTAATAACAAACTATTATACGGTGACTGGCCTTCAGCTTCTTCAGCTGAGCTCTCTACTCTTTCGAGGTCGGCAAAATTAATCTCAAATAATCTCTATAAGGTTCCATTTCAAATCCTTATTTAATATTCATAACTGACCTCTTCGCATACAGCCCTTACGTATGAGTTCGTATTTCATCAAAACAAACGTTATAAAAATATTTAAAAATCAAATCATCTATATAACATACTGGAATGTTAGTTTTAGCTCTAAAAGTACTCTCAAAAAACACGTTTGCCATCATCGTGATAGCCGCATTTATATTCCCACTCGGCAAAGTTGGCAACACTGACGCATCTGCAACATACAGCTTTTCTACTCCCAAAACTTTAAAAGAAGTATCAACTACACTATTTTTAGAGTTTGGCAACCCCATAGAACAAGTACCGACAGGATGGTAACTTGTCAAAGTTAAATGTTGTATGTAGCAGTCAAAGTATGAATCTGTGAAAATCTCAAAATGTTCGCATCCGGGAAAATGAATTTTGTTTATGTAACCACCCACATTTTGAATAGCTTTTGTATTTACAAATTGTTTGACTAGTTTCAAACCATTAATTAAAGTCTCTCTATCGTCTTTATGTAATAAATACTTAGGGTCTATTAAAGGTGGTATTTCAGGGTCAGTACTATTAATAAATACATGACCTCTACTCTTAGGATGTAATATTAAGGGTAAAATGGTTCCCACGTAACTATCAAAAGTTTTAGAAAAATATTTATCCCATACTTCATCTTTTATGTTCACATTATTCCTCAATAAACTACCCCTATCTGAGGATATTCCTACTGGCAACACCATGAATTGTAAATCTGGATCAGGTTGGTTACCAGTAGACAGGAAGCCAATTACTTCACAGCCTGGTGTTGTCCAAGGACCTACACCATTAATTAAATACTGCAACACATTAATAGGGTTTATCATATCCATAGCACTTATTGAAACTGATTCATTGAATAATACAAAGTCTAATCCAGTGCCTATATGGTCTTGAAGATTTCTACCGACTGGTAGATTTTTAACTAATGGTATCCCCAAAGGTTTTAGTGCATTTTCAGGACCAATTCCAGACAGCTGTAAAATTTTTGGCGTATTGATTGCCCCAGCGGATAAAATGACACCCCTTTTAGCGTAAATGCTATTTCTTCTACCAGAGTGTAAGACGCTGATTCCTTGCGCAGTGTTGCCATTAAAAATGACTTTTTCTACCAAAACATTGGTAATTACATGTTTGGATAGATCTAAATTATCAGAAGTGGACCATCTCTTCCCATTTTTCTGACTGACAATATTTTTTCTAAAGCCTGTTTTAAAATCTATTCCTAATTCCTCGTAACCTAATTCTTTAGCAGCTTCTAAAACAGCATCTGCTAATTTACTTTGGTATTGCACCTCATTTAGATGTAAGATATTTTTTTCTACATACTCAAATTGGTCTGTGATGAACTTTTTGGTATATTTTCCATGAAACCAATCTACATAGTGTGATATGTTACCTCTGACATGAATCATGTTGTTCAGCTTTGATGAGCCACCTATGATCTTGCCTTGAGCAAGTTTACATTTCTGAAAAAATAAAGTTTTTGTGTTGAAGAATTTATTTCTAACTTAGAAAAGCTTGGCTTTGTTTAATCTCTTCATATAAATAGGCATGTCTTTATGGTGCCCCTTACCAACCTATCTTATATTCATATTCATGAAATAAAAGTTATATATTTTGCAAAGGTTTACTTGGAAAACAAACTTTTACTTGGAAAACATTATCAGCATCATAATCCTACAACAATCTATTACTGAACATAGGCCTCAAGGCTTTCTTTATTTAAAACAATGATGACTTAATTAAGTTTATTAATGTTTGTTAATATATTTATATAATGTATTTTTTGTTAATAAGACCATCCAACAATTAGGAAATTACTGTATTTTCTTATTTAAAAGTTACCTAGTTCTACAAAGTAATCAGAAAAAGAACTTACTTTATTTTTCATAGCAAAACATGCATGCTCTTGAGGCACAGTCTGAAACTGCCAGTCCAATACAGAGCCATGGAAGAATGGGCCAATGACCGGTGGCTCAAGTAATGCATGACCCTTGCTCCCTGCTTCTATCACTATGAAGGTGTAGTTTGTTTCTGTTGCTAGTCTATGGGCAATGACAGAGCCTGCTGTGCCAGAGCCCACTGAAAAATTTTAATTATGGTAATTAAGTATAGTTCATAATTATAATAAAGAGTTGATTTACCTAATATAGTATTATAATCGTTGAAGATTTAGGTTAAGGTCAAATTATGTTATTGTGTTGAAATTATTGCAATTCAAGCTACTTTTTTCTTAACTCTTCGTAAAACAACAAACTTTATTTAAAGCTAAAATTGAAATAATAACAGCGGTTTCTGTTTATAATAGGTAGGTATATGTAGTAAGTTGAATAAGTATAACAAAACTTTAAGGTAATTGTAAGTATCCAGTTATTGAAAGCTTTTTAAATGATTGCCTTTTAAAACCTCTGTAGTATTAAATCTCTAAGTTTTATAAGTTATTCTTACCAATAATATAGTCATATTCCCTTTGAATTTCTTGAAAATATGTCGTGGATAACAAATCACTGTAGTAAACAAGATACGTAAACAAAGTAAATATATGAACACAAACGCTAAATAAGAAGAACTGAAAACAGTGTATTGTCAACATATTGAATTATCTTTAACATTTGACTAGATTTTGGTCAATTAATTAGATTGTAATCATTTTAATATTAGTAATTTTAGGTTAGAAGTTTATTTACATTTCAGTCAGAAAATTGACAATGACAGTTCAGTGATTTTTTTTTGAGGATTTATGGCCTGGTATCAAAGACCTTTAAGCCAAAGTTCAGTGATTTCTTTTGAAAATCCTGACGACTGGAAAAAAAAAAAAAAATGAGTATGGAAACCTCAGGAAACATTATGCGCGTGTTGTATTTTACTGGTTCGTTTTGGGGTGTTTTAAACTCAGTCTACCTTGTTCGAACTCATTCGAACTTTTCCTTGCAGAATAATTATAGAGGAAGGTTATATAAAATCACACTACGACCAATGGCAGCGGAGTAGTAACCAACGCTGCGGATGAAAAAATCACGGGACAGCTATATTTTATAGTTAGGGAAGGTGGAGAAAAATTTATGGAAACAAGCCTTGATTTATATTTCAATATAGTGTAATTCTTACGATTAAAATAAATACAAAATTACATAGTAATACATAATGCTGTATAGAAATGTGTTCTTACATGAGACGCTTATAATGAAGCCAAGTTGGCTTTTTAATTTGAATTGCGTGCTTATATTTTATACATTCATCTAATGCCTTATTATTGAATGGAATAAGATTATTGTTTATACATTTGTGGTTCTAATTGCAGCCTATCTATGGTTTCTTGTGGCATGCAATATACGGGGTTCACAGCTTTAATAGATTTAGTGTCGCCTAATAACGATAGGCCGGCTATACCGAATAGCGTATGGAATGGGTCAGTAACGTCGCCGGGTCGGTCGCTAAAACCACCAGTCTCTGGATCCTGGCAGGCAAGTATGAAGTTCTGAAGTTTTTCTTTTTTTATATAGAAGAACCTGTTCATTATGGTAAGTGATGACAACACCCACCTGAAAACAATAAATATGTTAATGGCAACATTAAAAATAAAATAAGGTCTAATCGCAAAATTCTAAATAGAGTACGATAAAATATTAAATTATTATCAATTAATACAAAGCAATTTACTTTTTCTACTTCTATAAATAAATAAATGTTACTTAGTCTTTGTCTTACTATTATAGTTTGACAGTTGCGCGATAGTGACAGTAATATAACTGAAGTACTCACTAGATCTATTTATTTTAGCCTAAGATTTCCTTACCAAGAGTAGCACAGGTCTGGAAGTTTCTCTGGCCTGCCATTGAGTCCACCACTAGGCATCTGTCGCTCAGATAACCACCATGCAAGAGTATTTATTTTGACTTCATCTAATCTTTTGCAAATTGAAAGGGTGCCCAAACAGCAGTAAATTAGACCTAGAAAAAAAAAACAATAAAATTCAAATTTAATCTATTTATTTCTTACTTTCTATAATGTACATCATGATTTGATAAATTGCAAAATTTTTAATGCATTTTTTCCAACAATGCAACATTTTGAAAATATTTATTACATTGAATCCATAGTAATATTGGATCCAAAATGATCAAGAATATTTAGAAATATTAAATACTAGCTTTTGCCCGCGGCTTCGCTCGAGTTAAAAAGAGTCAAAAAGTAGCCTATGTTACTCTCAATCCCTTCAACTATCTTCACTTAAAAAATCACGTCAATTCGTCGCTCCGTTTTGCCGTGAAAGAAAGACAAACATACAGACAGACAGACAGGCACACTTTCCCATTTATAATGTTAGTATGGATAATACATAATTATGTTAATGCTTGTAAACAAAAGATAGCTAGTAATTTGCTGCCAATTTTTCCAAAATGGATGGCAAAAGAGAAATATAGGGTAATAATATATCTCAGATACAAACATCTAAGTCCCAGGTAATTAAAAAACTTACCTGCATGACTCTCAGATCCAGGTTTAGATCCAAAGCCTCCATCAAAGTTCATGCACCGGAGCACATACTCAGCGGCTTTCTCTTTATCTATTGCATCCAGCCGCTTGAGGAGTGACAGACATGACACTGCACAGAACGAGAACCTTGTGTCTGTCTCACCCCACTTGTCACCTGAGAAAAAGAAAGAAAATTAAAAACCTTTCATCAAGTGTAAGTGCTACTTTTTACAAAAGTTTAAATGAGAAATGGAAGTACTATGAAATTATTTTCATTATCATTATCTATTAAATGGAAGAGACACCCCAGCATGACCCACAGCTGGGCACCTGGTCTTTTTTAAGTTTTTGTTTGAGCCGATCCTGCAGTGACTCTAGTGGCAAATTCCACTGAAGTGGCATACAAACTCAAGGTCTCACAGAGCATGACCACCACAAGTTTTAAGATATGTTTTAGCATTTTATATTTAATTTAGGATTTAAGAAAGGCAGATTTAAGAAGGCCGTGTCCAGGAAGGGCGAATTCGCCGCGATTCTCTCGCGCGTATCACGCGCGACTGGTTCGCCCAGAAAGAGCGTACCTACGCGCGAGTCTATAAACAATTCCGTATCAAAATTTTGGCGCTCCATTTCCCTCTCTTTCTCCATTATACGTACGTGCACTCGCTTCAAAATTCGCGCGAAATCTGGACGCAACAAGGCGGCGCTAGTATATAGAGTCTGGCGAAGTGCACGCGAATTACGCTCGAATTGTTTATTCGCACGATGCTTGCGGGCGCGATGTATTGGTGTCTAGTATCTCGCCAACGCGCGAATGATTTCGCGCGAAACGTTTCGCGGCGAATTCGCCCTTTCTGGACAAGGTCTTTGCCTTACAGTCAGAAGGACAGAGAATGCTCTCATGACTAAGAAAGCAGACATACCAGAAAAGCTGCCATCACTATTCTGCAGAGACGACACAAATCTTACAACACCATCAACATCTATGGCATCTAGCCTGTCGTACATTGTGAGCACCTGCCAAAATATAAGATAGGTATAGGATACAAGATTACAAAATAATTCCTCCTGTTTTAACTTCACTGCAAACTGGAAATAAAATATTTATTATCATACTAATTTGTATGGGTATGTATTATTTGTTACTTTTTCACACAAAAAGTATTCAACAGATTTTGGTAAAACTTTATAGTAATATAGCTCATTAGAATAACACATAGGCTATTTATAATAATGTCACTGTGACCTACGAGAATGGAACAGTAACCAAAGGCATTGGTAAAACCACAGGGGAGAGCTAGTTATTTATAATGTAAATATATGGAACAATCCAATCTGTACTACTGTCTGTGTCTGTGTGTTTATATAGAGCATATAAAACCTATGTACTTAATCTATATTTATTGTAAAGCTGGTTTACATCTGTGACATGTCACAAAGGGTCCAGTTGAAAACCAGCGTCAGGCACTTGCGGCCTGACATTTTGCTGAACTGGACCTTTTTGACACAGCTGCCGGGCACAAATATTATGTTAGTTACTAATTTTAAGCTGATATTTTTTTTTATTTAAACTCCATTGAAAGTATGTATGTTATGTGAACCATCATACCGGCACTGCTGTGTGAAATAAATGTATTTTCTTTCTTTCTTACTAATATTATAAATGCGAAAGTAACTCTGTCTGTCTGTCTGCTGTCTGTCTCTTCTTCATGCTAAAACCACTGAACCGTTTTGAATGAAATTTGGTACAGATATAGTCTGGGCCCCAGAAAAGGGCATAGGATAGTTTTCACCCCGGAAATCCCCTGGGAACGAGAACTAATATTCCATGCAGACGAAGTCGCGGGCAAAAGCTAGTAAGGTATAAGTGCTTTTTCCAGATACATAACATACCATACTTTATGAAGACCCATACCACATAAGATCATTAGATGAGAAAATATGAGCAAAAAAAAACTGAATTAAGAACCAACCTGCACTGCACTCAAGGTGTACAATATGTGTGGGTCATGTGGGTAGCAAGCAGATATACCACCCGTCTCCATGTCCTGACATGTTGTGATAAATTTTATGATCTCTTCTTTTGGCATTCTGTAAAAAAAAAAAGAAAATATACAGTTTTAAAATTTTTCTCTTGGGGTATATATGGGTGTTTGAAAAACTCTCTCTAGCTTCCCCAGACTTTTGGGTAAAAGAGTTAGCAAACTTAACGTAATGTTTTGTCATACACTTGAATGAAATAATAAAATATTTTATCAAATTAAAAAGATTAAGGTTTTACAACACTTGTACTAGCTTTTTGATTCTTTATCATTACATCTTAATTTCTAATAAGATAATAAAATATAATGAATCATTATTACACAATTAAAAACAACATTGCAGTACACAAGACAGAAATACAAAGTGTAACAAACAACAAGCAGGCTGTCAGACACCATAATATTTATGACTACTGTAGAAGAGGAGGGCTGAGTAGTTTAGTTGGGTACCTAAACTACGTAGCTTGATTATTGCAGATATAGGATATTTTTTAAAACAAAATTGATAATAGGTAGATATAACCTTAACCCCATTATTTTTTACCACAAAAGTCGAATTTTGCAAAACACCAAGGATTACATACCGATCAGAAGCGCCCATTAACTCCATAGCAGTCAAACTCCAATAAATTCCCGACATTCGCAAATATTCAGTCATATTGTATTCAAAGTCTTCACTCTCAGTTCCATATTTTGCCAAATAATCTATATGTTTTCTTAGCAATAGAGTCCTAGGCCTGTCCGGTTTAAGGGTCACATCTTTTAAGGTAAAAGCCATTTTTTTTCTGCTTATCAGTGATAGTATTTTTTTGGCAAAAAATGGTAAATGAAATTAATCAATTTGTGATGATTACAATGATAAAGACAGAACAGAACTGACATTGACACTAATTGACTGTTGACAGTAGTGAAAACAGATAAAAAAATGTGAATCTCAAAGATTTTTACGGGTAACGAAACTGAGAAAACGTTTTAAACGATATGGATATACAGGGTGTCCCACGGTAATGCCACATGGAGGGAAAGTACCTTAAATATTGTAGATAGAACATTTTACTGAAAAAAGACATTATTTGAATTTTGAAAACATTTTAAACTGCATTCATAGATATTTAAATAATTACATAGTTGAACCGGGAATCGAACCTGTTACTCGAGAAAATTAATCAACCTGAAGTTTTATCCCACCAATCGAAAGGCTTCATCACAAGGATTATTTTTTGCTAAATAACATAGTGTCAAAAATAAAAGAAACACCATGAATTTTAACATTTTTAACAAAAATAGTCAATTTTTCAAATGCTCAAAACTAGTCCCTTCTTCTTGAATACAAAGTGATAACTTTTGATTATTTCGTTCCCTAACGATTTTTTGGTCTTGTTGTAGTGGATATTTATTTATTTAAATGATGCGTACTACTCAAGTGGGTAGATTAATTAGTAATAAGTAGTTATGATTGTCAATTGTACGTCCTTACGGCAATGTAAGCTTTTAACTTCTCAGAACAAAATTTTACATCAAATGTTAAAATTCACGGTCTTCCTTTTATTTGCGACACTATGTTATTTAGCAAAAAATTATTCTTATGATGAAACCTTTCGATTGGTATGATAAAACAACGGGGTGATTATTTTTTCTCGTGGAACAAGTTCGATTCCCGGCCCAACCATTTAATTATTTAAAAATCTATGAATGCAATTTAAATTGTTTTTAAAATTTAAATAATGTCTTCTTTTAGTAAAATGTTCTATCTACAAGATTTAAGGTACTTTCCCTCCATGTGGCATAGTCGTGGGACACCCTGTATAATAATATGATAAGATTGTATTTTGCGCTGAAAAAAAAGTTGTTGTTGTTCCCATATTTGAAAATGAATAAGTATTTAAAAGTATTTGTATATTTTTTGAAACTTTCAGAATTTCAGATATAAAAAAATCTTAGCTACGTAGAACGAAGCGTATCCCGTATACGATCCGATACACGCACTATTCAAATTTACTAGGCTCCATGAGCTTATGTGATTTTATAAATGAAAAAATTAAAATGATTTATTTTGGTTTTCTAGTATAAATTCTTATTTGACATTGATTTGTACTTTTTAAAGTATATGTATATGTTTTTGTATCTTTTTTTTTGTGAATGTGAGTACCTAGTATGCAGGTCGTTGTTTTATGTTTTTTTTTATGTGCAGTCTGACGGTTTGAGTATACGGCCTACTCAAATGTAGACGTTGAGCTCCTTAAAGTTTTTAGTTGAGCTAAACGTAAACTGACAAATGCTTGCACTGTCTGGATAGGTCCACTCAAATCTGTGTGCTTCTTTCATCAAAAGAGTAGGTACCTCAGACATTAACAATGTCACACCGTTGAGGTGTGCCGCGCATGGGCGGAGCATCGACGTGTCCTCGTAGAGGCGATCGGCGGCGGTGACCTCTCGCGCCCGGCGCTGGTTCAGGCCATGCTTCGGGGCGAGACGGAATGGGATGCCGTCACCTCCTTCTGCGAAGCAGTTATGCTAGTGAAGGAAGCGGCCGCGCGCGAGAGGCAACGACGAGCCTCTCGCCCCGGACAAAGACCCAGGCGAAGACGTCGAGAGTCGCAAGACGACTACACCGGCCACCGTTGGCACGGTTCTGCGGATGGCGAGCGATGGATAGCTCGCCGCCCGGCTAGGACCAGGACCGCGTCGACGGCGCGTTAGTGTTCCACGCGCGCCTCAAAGAGAAGGAGTCAGCACAGGAAGGGGCCCAACAGGGCCAACGCCTGCCGGGGTTGCAGAATGTTTATAATAGTTACCGTGACCCTGGAACATAAAGGGCAATCGAAGGTACATGAGTGGGTTTTAGTCAGTAAGAGTCTGACACGCCCTCCCGCCGCACCCAGGACGGGAGCAGTCATTGGATGATTTCCCACTCACCAAAAAAAAAAAGACATTTACAATGTTAGGTAGGTACTTTTCTTAGCAAACATGCGGCTAAAGTTTCCATTATGACCCGTCGAGTTGGAAGTTCATATTTTATTTGTAGATAGTACTCACTAACTGAAGGCTTTTTCACGTAGTTTTGAGTTTAGGAGACTCACGGTTTACGAGATTTTTTTTTTTGAAGTTTTCATATTTCCATACAAAATGAAAAATAATACGCCATTTTTAGGTTAGATAAATTGTCAAAGTAAATGTCAAATTTGACGTTTTACGTTTCGTTCACGGCGGAAGGGTGTTTCGTTCAATTTTATCATGTCTTTAATACAATTGTATTTTGAAAACTAATAAGGATCGTCAATCCGAGAGCGATCGATCAAAATTTTAGGGCGCCCCGACTCGGACAGGTTAGGTTAGAAGGAGGTGGCGGGGTCGGAGTGAGCGAGCGAAGCGAGCGAACAGACCCCGCCACCTCCTTCGTGGTTATTTTTTTTTAAACCACCCAGAAATAGGAGCCCCGCGAAGCGGGGCTCCGTCGAGTTATCTTTTTTAGACATTAGAGTGAAAAATAATTAATTTTACACGAAAAAATCCTAACTTAACCTCAAAATTG
Organism: Athetis lepigone; assembly: GCA_033675125.1. Classification (NCBI taxonomy): domain Eukaryota; kingdom Metazoa; phylum Arthropoda; class Insecta; order Lepidoptera; family Noctuidae; genus Athetis; species Athetis lepigone. The sequence continues at coordinate 18,712,416 of CM066236.1, forward strand.
ACGTAAATAACCTCAAACTTTGATCATCGATATCTCCGTAACCATGGGGCTCCTAAAGTTGGGAGTGGTATGGGGGGGCTTCCCCCAACCCCCCCCACCCCGCCCACCCACCCCCACGCCCGGATTCGACGGGTCATAATGGAAACTTTAACCATCAACTGGTGGGTACCAGTTGATAAAAGAAATTACGTCAGATATCGTCCTAAATAAATAAACAGAAAAATCTAACTATTGACTTTCAGAAGATTATTTACTTACATAAGGGCCATTAGATTTGTGATGGATTCTATCCAATTTCCAGATTCTTGAAGCTACTCACACATAATTATTATAAATTGTGGAATATTGTAGATAGGCTGTAAAGGTCACTTAGAGTTCACCTTGTCATGTAGACTACGTCTGTATTTTTTGTAAAATATATTGTCAACATGAAACTGGCTAGGCTACCTAGATATTATCCAAGAATTACGACATATTAAATTGATCGCCGTCTACTTATACGACTAAGTAGGTTTTTTTCTTATTAATATAGGACCACAAATTATTTTGTAGGTACCTTTTAACTTACAATTTTATAGGTAAGGTACCTACAGAATCTACGTATGACACACATCTTATCAAAAATGTGTTAAAATAAAATAACGATAGAACCATTTGTAAGCTTTAACAACTTTGTTGAGCATTTTATTTAATCATGTTATATATAATTTTTTTTTTGGTGTCGTGATGGCCCAGTGGATATGGCGCCCGCCTCTCGTGTAAGCGGTTGTGGGTTCGAATCCGGGCAAGTACCAATGTGACTTTTTCAATTCATATGTTCTTTCTAAAGTTTATCTTAGA